>APFE030459188.1:41102-80368 GCA_000404065.3 Pinus taeda | reverse complement strand
ATGATATTTTGGGGAGTTTCTTGCAATCTTAACTGTGATTTGTGTCTAAATCTTGATTTGTGTTGTTTAAACTAGTTTTTTCATTGTATATATCCATTCAACACCATCAAACTTGTGATTTCAATGAATGTCTTCGGAAAATAAACTTAAAAAATTTTCAAAAAGTCTTTTAAGATTATAAGTGTATTCATGAATATGCTCCACTGATGAAGTTAATTATGAAATATTTCAGCTATGAGGGGAGGTTCTCTCGTTTATATGCCTATCACATCAGGTTGCTCATGCATTTTACCAGGGTACAGATGATGAACATCCCATATTTCATTTGCAGGAACATAGAGAGGATGAACACCTTCATGCAGCACAAAACCCCTCAACAGCAACTTAACAGTGTTTACCATTTTTGCTCTTATTAAGATTTTGGTGGTTCATCAGCTGGGATTACAGGGCATTACTTGGGATGACTTCATCTCCCGTGACCTCTTCAGTACTTCACAGGTATTATCAGAGATTGAACATGAGATAGGTGGTCCTTCTCATCAGTATGAGCACCATGAGACTGCTACTATGCCAGTATTCATCACCTATCAGAGAGAGGCAGTAGACATTTGTTCCCAGCAGCAAAGCGAGTGTTATCTCCACTCGGGGTGGAAGGGGCCTCGCTTCCGACATCGGCAACACAGGTACAGGACAGGGGCAAGAGGCCCATGCATGACAAGGGGCCATCAGGTGAATGATAGGCCGACTTCATCCTCATTCATGATGATGATACAGATGTGGAGAGTGCCAAACTTAGGAGGACCATCCAGGAGCAGCAAACAGAGATCCAAGACTTGTCTCTCAATTTGGAGAAGGCTAAGTGGATTATCAGGTACTTGGAGCAGAGGAATAAACAGCTCAAAGACCAGCAGGAGATCATGCGGCTGCAAAACATCCGCGAGAATCGTTGAGCTGCCCAACAGAGGAGGATTGAGCTCACTCAATTTGAGTAAGAGATTAACAATGACCGAGAATCTTGGCTCAAGCGGATCAACATCCACCTTGAGAAAGTACTAGAGAATGCTGACAAGGACAAAACATTACTGAGGTGGATGGTTTATCACTACAGGGTACAGAACATGAGTTCAAAGGCTCGGATAAGGAATTTGAAGGCGAAATTGAGGAGAGAGACAAAAAGACAAAAGAGGCAAAAAGAGCAAGATTAGCTCCAAATCTTGGCTGAAGCCTCTGTGGCCTAGAATAGCACTTCATAGAGAATCTCCAGCCCAAATTTCAAAAAAATTGCGGCAATTTTGGTCATTTGACAAATTTTTGTGCACAAAACATGGTTTTTCTCCTTGTGCGTCGCGCCACTGGCGCGACGCTTATGATAGGGAGCTCCAAATCATGAAAGGTTTGCATTTTTGGATTTAGCATGCAAAATCATGACTGTTGGTGCATGGCCAAGAAGTTTGGGCAAGTTTTGAGTCCCCAGGAGGTCAGAAACACTCAAAAAATGACCTCTCTGCCCCTATTTTGACACACAGGAAGCAGTCTTGGGAGAATGAAGTTTTGGAGGGGAAAATGAGCAGAAAATTCAGAAATTCTACTTGGGTTGGAAAGAAAACATGTAGGGCTTTCTAACAAGCACACTTAGGCACAATTTGGACTTCAGCAAGTACCTCAAAATCGCCTCCAAGGTGGCATGACACATATAGTTTTGGGCGGGCGCACAGGGACCCAAAGGCCAAAATCACTTCCGCTCCGCGACATTTCGATTCGCAATTTTCTCCAAGTGGGCCCACTCATTTACACTACATTTTCTCAGCACCTAAGGAAAAGTTTAAAAAGTATTTTCACTAAAGGTTGGCTTCTATCCAAGTGACAGAGGAAGGCGAGCAGTCACCCAAACAATTTGTCATTTTTGTAACACTGCACCTGTCACTAATGGTTGGCTTTCCATTTCTAGTTTGTAATGATTTGAAAAACTCCCCAACTTTGGGTCGTTCCATTTCCCAATGACAAAGTCTATTTATTGTATTTAAAACCATTTGCAAAGGGTTGGTTGTAATTTCTGGGAGACTGTGGGAGAGAAACTCAGTTACTCATTGTATATTTTGACAGAGAATTAATGAAAGGCAGCAGCTCTGGTTCATGTGATTCATGTGGTGTGAGTGTAGCAAATGTATTCTCTTTCCATTTCATATGTATTTCGTTATGTTTCACAGTTCATTCGCATCCATTTCCAGTGAAATTTTCTAAGTAAGATAAGGTAGAATTCATGTTTATTGCTCTGCCTGTGGGAAAGTTTCACGTTCTGTGTTCTTCTTCTGTTGAAAAGGATTCATGTGTTTATGCCCTTTTCACCCTCTTAAACAATCTTTCCATTTCACATTATTTCAAATTTAATTGCTAGACTTTCCGCCTGTGTTGCCTCATGAAATAATCTCTGCCTTTGTGTTAAATTCTCTAATCATACTGTTCGTTGGTCCCATACATCCCAGAAAACTCAGTAATTTATCAAAAATTGCCTCTTGTTTCCATATTTATTTACCTAGCCTAAAATCAATATTTCATTGTAAGTCATCTCAGATCATATTGTGTATTTATTCACTGAGCGTGACACGGAGAGAGCCCTCTCTTGTTCTGGTAGGGCTAGCTACTAGACTGAGCGTGGCTTGTGGTTACCCTGAATTTTGCCTTCCTTCAGCCTAAGGCAGATTTAGGTGCTAACACTAGGAGTATCACTTTCTCATACACCCCCCATGATCATACGATTAGATCCACTGTTGGCCCTAGGGGACATTGGAAGTGCACCTGTACCCAATTCACCTTCCTTGCCATCAGTCATTAGACTTAGGATCCCATGTCATATCTAGCTCCATTGCAATACCTTACCATCTTGCTCACTCATTCTATTTTAGCATGCCATTGAGTATTTTGTATTACACCACAGTCTCTTATATCGCATTGCAACAAAATTACCACTAATGTCTTTCTCTATATGTTACCTTTAGCATTTTTTCTAGGACATGCACATGCACTCGTACTTTGTAGTCATATTGTCTACACTCTTCTTTAGTCCCATTAAACTACTTTTGTGGTTATCAGAGGGAAATTCATAAATTTACTTGCAGGGTTCAATGACAACAATTGTAGGTAGCATTTAAATGCCCAACAATGGTGTCACATGTAGGGATATGCAAGTAAGTGGTGTCGAAACTATCCCTAAGGTTGGTGGTGTGCAAGAAACACCCAAAAGAGTGGTGTGAATCTAAGAATTGAGCAACTGAGATGTTTTGGATTCTCTAAAAGCCATTAGTGGGAATTTCAAAACATTTCATTACTACTTTGAAGCCCATGGGTATGGATCCCGTGAAACGTGTAAGTAGTTCTTATGTAATCATGGTTGTAAATTTGTAATCCACAATCTATTTGCATTTTGTTGGAAGTATAATAGATATATCCAATTATAACTTTTATTTTCCATTGTTTCCTTAATTTAGGCCCTCCAATTGTAGGGATGCTAGTATTAAAAATTAATTAGATATGATACACGTTATCTTGCATGCATGTGTGGAATGATTTCTGATTATGGATATATAGGTAAATTTCTACACTTGGTCACGAGTTCATATGTTAGTGTGTCACTCTCTTAGATGAGTTTATAGTGTATCATATGGATTATGCACTAAGGATGATGTTTTATTCTAGGAATTGTCTCTACTTCTGGGATGCATCTGATGGATTTTCCCCTCCTTGGGGATTGCAAGGGGAAAGTCCCTATTTTGAATGAGACATCTCTTAGGATGTCTGATCCTCTCCCACATTGTATAAATGTTTCTTTCCAGAAAATGGGATGTTTTGGAAACGTCTTATGATGATTTTTGGGACTTATCTTAGATCCCCTAGATGATTCTTTCCAAAAACAAGGAGTTTTGGGAGATCTGTTGGGATGGTTTTGAGGACAATTGAATAGCCACTATCAAAAATAGTGCCCATTTGGTTCCAAATCTCAGATAAAATTATTCACAAAGTTGTTCTACATTCAAACCTAGACAAAGGTTATCTATGCATTGCATGCCTAAATATTATGTAGTATGTTTCTGTAATGAGGGCTAATTTCCTTCACATTTTTCACTCCTATGTTTGGTAGGCTTGTGTATCCTATATCATCTCTTTCTTTTGGGAGAGTTATTATAATATCTATGTATACAAGATATTTAACATGTATTATCAGACACTTTTTACTTTTATTGAGTTACATTAGATCTATTATCTATGGCAGTTACTTTTATTAACTTATATTATAGCACTATGTTCTGGAATCTTTGTTTTTAAATTTTATATTACCTTAAAATTTACCTTTTTTTTTAATTATTTTTGGTTGTCCCATTGAGATTTGGGGTTACTTCTAGCCATCGTTGAAACCATTCCCCTCTCCCGTATCCGTGAAACACCATGGAAAATAGCCCAAGTTGTTAACAAGTTGTAGGATTTTGTATCCAGTATATTAATTTCTTCAAAAATTAGAGATTTGACCCTTTTTCCCACTTATCATTTGAAAGTTGACATCATTTTACTTTCCTCCCTTGATATTCTCCTTGGGTTAACCATGCCAAATTTCTTTAGTTACTAATTTACCTCACATCTTCCTTACCCCTTTATTTTACATTCATTCATTTTTTCAAAGTTATAAAGTATAGTAAAAGGGATATGCATTATTTCTCAGGTTCTATTAAAGCTGCCATCTTACTTTTTGAGGTTTCCATTTTCATTTAAGACCTCTAATAAATGGAAGCACACCTCAATACAATATCTAGGATCAAAATTTGAGTCTTTGTGAAAACGAACCAATTATTTATCCTTTATATTTCTTGGAGTTTGATGCATCGCGACAGTGGTGGACCATGTTTCTATGATTTTTCATTTAAGTTGTATCACATGTATCTCGTTGTTCCCATGCATTCATTTTTCTAAAGTTATAAAGGATATGAAAATTGTATGTTAGGTGCTATTATAACTGCCATCTTATTTTTTGAGTTTTCCATTTTCACATAAGACCTTGAATAAATGGAAACACATCTGAATATAATATGTAGGATCAAACTTTGATGCTTTGTGAAAATGTTCCAACTATTTATTCTTTATATTTATTGAAGTTTAATGGATTGGGTGATAATGGTGGACCATGTTTCGATGCTTTTCTATTTGTTTGTTTGGCCAATTGTCGTAGAATACTAAAACTACAAGTTGTTATATGGTTTCTGGATAGTTAGCTTAGGATTGAATTTTTTCAATCAAATTACTTAAGATGGTAGTTACCTTGTTCAACTTAAAACTGATTCATATGGTGTTGATGTAATGGGAGATGTTATGTACCTATTTCTTGAGACAAGAATACTATCACAATGTCACGAGACATTGGTGTGGAAAATAACATTAATCAAGAGCCACCTCGCAACATTTAGGCATTACATTAGATGAAGAGGTTCATCTTTCTTATCCTTGTGATTTTCACTATGATAGGTAGGTGAGTAAATATGTATCTTATTAATTTTATTTCATAAACATATGTTTGGAAGTGAAGGATGTTTCATTGGGGTTCTTGTTTAATTTAACTAAAATTTGACTTCTTGAAATCTAGGTAAGTTCTATACAATTATGATCTCACTTTAACTATAAGATTCTTATTAATACATTCATTTCTTACAACCTTTTTCTACATTTGCTCTTTGATGCTATTGATATTTACACATGCAATGAACCAATACCTAAATGGGTAGGACCTGTATTCTCCTTAGGGCACGTATAGGTCATCTAGTGGGGTTTTACCATTCACCCTCCCCATTGTGATCATGGAAAAGTCCGAGGTCTTGGTGATTGCAATATAGAGTGTTGAGAGTAGTTGATGTGATCCTCATAATCCATGATGAGAACATGGGTGAGTAATAAGTACAAGATTATGTTCAAGCTCTTAGTCTCACCAACTCTAAATCAAAATCAATTTACACTTTTCAAACTTCATGTTGTCAAATATAAATGAGATAATTTGTTTAGTAAATGGTTTTGTGAAAATTTTGAGTGACATTAGGATTAATTGGTAAACTTGTATAGCAAAAAATTGTGATGCGGTCAAAGAACAAATGCATTCCTTGGGATTTTGGTTATTCCATCTTTTCTTTGTAAGAAAGGTTATTAATATTGAAACTATGTTTCACGAACCAAGAAAGATTGACATTATTGGTTTTCTTGTTTTAAATTTGTTAGTTTGAAATCATGTGCATTTCTCCCATTATCATCCTCTTCATGGTACACTTTAAAATAGAAACACTTTTTAGTAACAACAAATTGATGATGCTTAGGAGCACTAGTATTAACAAAGTGGTAAGAAGAGTGTCATTTTTCTTGTGTAAACCTTGAGATTTGTTTTTTATTTCTACCTCACGTTTTCCTTATGCAAATAAATCAAGTTTCTTAATTTTCATTCATTTTTCTGATTATGTTATCGTGGTCATCTATTTTAATTTTATAGATATTTTTTTCTCCTCACTTTCCTCTTATGCTCTTTTTTTGTATATGCAGATATACATGATTCTTGAGAGTAGCGAGAAAGGGGATCTTCATATTTAGCGGGCATTGAATTTTCCTCTTTACTGGGCATTGAATTTTCCTCTTGAGTGGAGAATGGAAAATGTGCTTCTTAAGGAGTTGCTTGTAGAAAATATTTTGATCCACTATAATGAAAATTATTAACTTTTTGGAATAGATATTAACCGGTTTGGTGCAATAAAAAATGGAGAGCTGGAAATATGGAACGATAATTCACGACTTGGCCCTTAGAATGTGTAACTTAGTTTGCATGATTATGCGTAAGTATTTTCTTGAAGGTTAAATACTAAATTCCTAAGGTTTTCTTTTCTATGGTGGCGTTTTATTTTCTTTCTTTATACAGGTCGTCTAGCCACATGGTGGCCACTATTTCCCAACTAAATAAAACATGTTAGAGTTTATAGTAGGAATTCCTATGGTTTTCAATGTTGTGATTATTTCACCTCATGGTTATTTTGGGCTGACAAATATTTTAGGAATGGGAGACAAGACACCAGTGAATAGGTAAACAATTTTTTTTTTTTAATTGCAATGTCCATTCCATAATATCCTCTCTTTATTGTTTGATTGAATTTTGATTTGTTCTTTTGATTTTGTTGTCTTTTAACTACAAAATTGAAAATACTTGGTATCATGTCCATTTAAACAACAACCAAAGTTTGAAGATGAAATTAATATTACACTTAATTGATTGAAATCCTTTTAGTTGTTTAGTGTTACAATATTTTTATGACTATTAGAAAGGTATAATTTCATGTTGTTATTTGAGCACAATTTGTTTATATAATTGACCAAGTTCACGTGTTATAGAATGAAATGTTTTTGTGAATAAAATGATAAGGATTAGACCTCACACCTTAGACTAGTTATTTTCACAAGTTATCTACAACGTGATCTTTTTAACATGTAACTTAGTTGACATGATTGTGCCTAATATTTCCCTGAAGGGTGAACAATAAGTTACTGAGGTGTTCTTTTCTATGATGACATTTGATTTTCTATGTTTATAAAGGTCATCTCGCCACATAGTGACGATTATCACCCAACTGAAGAAAACATGTCCTATTTTCTTGTTTTTATGGGGAAAAAATTGCTTTACGATTACTGATGTTGAGGTATATGTCATATAAATCCTTTATAATCTACTTTACTTTATATTATAGTGCTCATCGTCTTTCATGTCTTATACTCTAGATTGTATCTTATTTTGTTTTCAGAAAAGGAACTCACAATTGATGGTAAGAAGCAAGAATTGAAGAAAGAAGAGAACAATAACACTCGAGCGACTAATTCAAAAAGAGAGAAAGAAGAGAATCGGGGTAGTGATACCTTAGAGCCAATATCCCGCATAAGACACACACATAGAGAGTGATGGTCAAGTCTTCAGACTTGGTGAATTCACGTGCAATGCCTTAGCAAAATAATTATAATATTTTGAAGTGATGAAACAATATTTCATGTGTAAATCATAGTCCAACTAATATTAAGTTGGAAACTCATATTGTAATACTTGACATTTCATATAATATAATTATTGTGGTTGGAATTGTTTATCATTTCACTTGATATTGTTTAGTATTGTAATTAACATGCATAACATTGTATAACACTCTATGAATTTTCTTTTTTAATTTAGTGGGAGGGATATTAATTAATTTATGTTGATTAATAATGAACACATCAAATCAATCTAAAATTACTAAATTAGTAGTTTATACTAATTAATGATAAACCTAATTAAGATGAATATACTACTAAATTAGTCTTTTATAATGATTATTAATGAAAGTACTTGAAATGAATATAAACTACTAAATTAGTTGTTTATATAATGAATATGAAACTACCAATAAAAGATAAATGAGTAATGCAAATGATAAAATTTTTATTACAAATGATGACTAAATTTTTCATATATACTACTATGAGTCACTAATTTGCACTCTCTTATAACACAACAAAATATTAATCATATTTCTTTTTTCATTAATTGGTTTCAAACGATGACTAAAATTTTCATATATATGACTAGTAATAGCTAATTTATAGTATCTTATAACACGACCAATATTTTGGTCATATTTCTTTGGTTATTAATTGGTTTTCGAAGGTGATCGTATAGTAATATATTTTGTAGTATATTTGGTCATTAATTTTGGCAATTATTGACTAAATTAATGACCAAATTTATCACTAAATATACTACTAGAAGATAAAATTGAAACAACCAATAATAAATAAGCTAAGAAAGACTAAAAGTTGGTCGCATTATAAGATACTCTAAATTAGCTAAAATGGTTGTTTATATGCAAATTTTAGTCATTTTTTTAGCAACTAATTAGCCTTTTTATACTAGTGTTTTTTTGAGTATTCTTGTGTCAAATAGTTGGTGATGTACTTTCTTATGTAAACATTGTTTATTTTCTTACTTTTTCATATGTTTTCCCTCTTTATTGTTTCAATAAGATTAAGGGCCAAATTTTCTTAAGTGTACCCTTATGTGGCTTGTAAACAATATCAATGTTTTTCATTCTAACATTAAGCATATAATTCATCTGAGTATGCTCTATATTTAATTGAAATTAAATCATATTCATCCTTTCACTCCATAGGCACCATATAAGATCCAAAAGTTTGCCTATCCTTCCGTGTTACAACTACTCTACCATTTTGTGATTGATTTCCCAAAGGTTTCTCACTCCATTCCCAATAGAATTTCCCTGCATTTTTCAACAAAACTTTTCAAAAACCCCATCTCAAATTCTGATAACTAGCTTAATATCTTAAAAAATAGAAATCTAAATCACATAGAGAGATCCCTCTCTAAAGCTGAAAGGGCTAGATCCCAACTTTACAAGTGGTTTTGTGGTTACCTTTGGGATTATATCCTCAACCTAGGGAAATTACAAAGTGATAACAAACTGAATATGGGTTATTCTGATATGGTTACTAGTTAGATTATATTCCTTCATAAATAAACCAATTTTATATATGTTATATATAAAAGCATGTATTCAATGATAAACATGCTATATGAAATATAAGTCAAACATATAAGTAAAATTTTATTAATTTGCTTAATGTAGTTAAAAATTAAAATAATAGTGATACAAAATAACACTCTTCAAATGGATAAACATGAGTTGTATTTTAAATATACATTCATGTCACATTAAATACAAGAAATATTACATGTGATTTCTATTGTTAAACCATTAGTAATCCCTTCTTATTACAATGATCAAATCTTAGTGATTATTTATTTATTTGAGTGGTGTGCTTGTAAGCATAGCCCTTATAATCAATTCAAGATCATCTCATGGGTGGGCAAGGGGGATTTGAACCAAGGAAATCAAAATACTTCACACAACCTAGCTATTAGAAGAGGATTGATGTGTGAAGCCACTGAATGAGTGAAATGAGGCCTTGATGGTGTTTAAATTTGAAGAGGGAAATATGCAACGATGGTGGAAAATCCATGAAGTATAATGTTTGGCTGGCATAACTTTTGCATATTGACTCCATTTCATGTCATTTTTGCATTTCTCGAAAGATATTTGAGTGTATAATAGTTTCAAGGTGTGTCTAAGAAGTGAAATTTTTTAGACACAATTTTTTTTGTTTAAATCCTCAAACTACCTCTATAAGATTTTAGACTCCAATTCTCCAAACTCTGAAGTGTCCATAAAAATGACCGTACAAGCTATTTGCTCCAATTTTCCACTCTTAAAAGACCAATATGGATGGAAATATGATAATTATCGAATCTAATATAATTATCCAATGTCTATGGAAATAATATAATCTTCAAATTGGGACCCATTGTTAAAAATGGCGATATAAATTAGTTCCTCAAATATTTTCACTCTAAAATCATCAAGAGAGATGGAACATATTATAAACGTCTAATTTGGATCATTCCTCTCCCTCCCATGCTCCTCCCATGGTTGACTAAAATTTGTTTATATGATTGATACTAATGAAACTTCCATTATATGTATCAAAGCATGTGGATTGCATTAATTATGGGTTTACAACCTCGGTGCACATGTATCCATTGAAGATTCCCATGATGTTAGTCCTATATGGATCTAGGATTTGACTATGCCTTTTGTTAACCAATTATTACACTGAGGAAGCTAAGTTGGATATGTTTGGACCAAGCTCAATTGAGTGATCACATGAGTGATCACATCAGGGATTTTACAATGGGCTTGCCTCACTAACAAGACATTACTTATTGAATATTATTTGGATAATTAGGAATGAGTAAGTATAGGAACACAACTCAAGAAAATGTGTGTCGAAGTTCATTAGAGTGAGATGAATGTTCTTTAATCATTTCGAGCATAAGAACCTAATAGCAACCTTTATTTTCAATTAAACATGATGAAAATTTCTCTTTTTCCACACATGACTGCGCCATCTCTTTTGTCATAATCATTTATGAATTCCCTTGAAATTAATAGGAAAATTTTATCTAATTTATTAGAGTTTGAGATTTGAATCTAAAAGGTCAAAATGTCTAGCATAACCTAGGTGCTAGAAGAGGCCACATGAGAGAAATGTGGCCTAGAAGGTGCTTGAATCCCAAGAGGGGAAAATGGAAGGAAATGGAATAAAATACAATGGATACAATTCCCATATACTATGAAGTTATTATCAAGACAAGACTTGAAGTGAAAAAACGTGAAGAAATTTTCTCTTATGGTATGTAATTATTTTTCTTTTCTTAAATTGAAAGGACATTCTATGTCAAATAAGAGATTATGCATGCAAGTGGCTTATTAATTAAATATGTCCCTTGTTTACTCTAAATTTAAAGGAAGGAATTATTATATTCACTTGTCTTATGAGCATTTGTGTTTTTTCATTTAGTTCAAGAAACATAATGAGTGATTTACCTTTTAAGAGCCCTTTATCATTTTCTATAAACTAAGGATAAAACAAGAGAGTTTAGTACTTTAAAAAATACATACATATCTAATACTAGAAACTAAGGTCAAATGCTTGTTTTCATCACCTTAGGATGATTTCTCTATAAGTTAATGCAGGTTCAAGTAGCATAAAAGAAAATGATGTTTTAAAAACTCCATCTCGTTGCAAAGGTGGAAGCTTTGAGATATTATGCAAAACTACATTCAATGGGGAAATGGGCATGGGATGGTATGAATATTTTAGGCAAGCATTTGGGAATTATAGTTATATATTTATTGATATCATTTATTCCCATACTAAATTGAATAGTTCACCCTTTTGTTGTTTCTAACAAGGAAGACCATTGTGAAGTACTAATGTTAAGCAATATTATAGAGGCATTGTAGTTATATCTTTCATGATATCATTAGGTTCCCATAGTGAATTGTATAGTTTAAAACTCATATTGTAATAATTGACATTTTATATAATATAATCTATGTGGTTGAAATTATTTGTAGTTTAACTTGATATTATTTAGTATTGTAATTGACATATGTAACTTTGAGTTTTCATATTACATGAACATACAAATTGTATCACATTTTTTTTAATTTAATGGAAAAATCATACTAATTAATTTATGTTGATTGATAATGAACATATAAAATCAATGTGAAAATAATAAATTAGTAGTTGATATTGATTAACGATTAACACAAATAAAATAAGTACATGACTAAATTAGTTATTTATAATGATTATTAATGAAAGTAAATGAAATGAATATAAACTAATAAATAGTTTATGTAGTAATTATGAAACTACTAAAAAAAGATAAAGGACTACTACAAATGATAAATTTGTGATTAGAAATGACTATTATATACAACCATTAGTGGCTAATTTAGAGTGTCTTTTAATCTGACCTAAATTTAACCTTATTTCCTTGTTCTATGACTAAAACTTGTGTATATATGACTATTAATAGCTAATTTAGAGTATATTACAACACTACCAACATTTTGGTCATATTTCTTTGATCATTAATTGGTTTTGGCTAGTGACCATATAATTATATATTGTGTTATATATTTGGTCATTAATTGTGGCAATTAATCACTAAATTAATGATGAGATTTATGACTAAATATACTACTACACATAAAATTGAGACAATTAATTAATGACTAAGCTAAAAATAACTAAAAGTTAGTCCCATTATAAGATATTATAAATTCATTTAGCAACAATTATTGAGAGAGTGGAAAATGGTACTTTTTATGCAAATTTTAATCCTTTTTAGTGAGTAATTAGGAGGGGATTAGAGGAAATTTCAACTAAAAATTAGCCACTTAAGAAAAAATTAAGAAATTAATAAAATAATGTCATGTAGACATTTTTTAATATATCATTTTTTTATTATTTTACTTTTATCAAAATTACCCAAATAAATGCCATGTTTATCAAAATAAATGTAATATATTTTATATTTAAATTAATTTATAGCCCAAAATTTAATTAAAAGAGATAAATTTAAATTCAAATTAAATTTAACCTTAAATTTAATTACCAAATTTAAATTAAAAAGTAAACTTAAAATTTTAATTAAATGTAAATATAAATATAATTACCCAAATAAACATCACTTTTATCAAAATCAACACACACACACATATATATTAATTTATTAACAAAAGTTTCATGAGAGATTTTTCGGTGTAGATCACATGATATTTTATTTGTGGACGCGTTTTAGAACCAACAAGTTGAAGAAACAGATCCAACTTTGCATGGCTAAAATTGATATGGATCAAAGAAGACTCAATTCAACAACAAAAGTTTCAATAAAATTTAAATTTAAATTTAAATTAACCAAATAAATGCCTTTTATCAAAAATTATTATATATTTTTATATTTAAATTAATGTATTAACACAAGATTTCATAAAATTTAAATTAAAAATGTAAATCTAAAATTTAAATTATTTAACTCATCATTAAAAACACACTCAACCCATATTTTACCCTTCATTTAAAAATATTATAGATATTTTATAAATTTTATAGAATAATTTATTAATTTTAATTTTAATATTTAATGTAGTCTTCCATGATCTGAGCACCATTGACACTTAAGTTAGGTAAATTATATTAGTAAAAAAATTATTTGTGCCTAGTCACACCTCTATCTCTTTTGAATTTAAGCCTATTTTAATTGGAATAAAAATTCAATGTAACTTTAATTTAAAATCAAATTTCCTCTTTCTAATAGTGAATAAATACCATACTAAAGCACTAATATTATGGAATACAATTTTGGGATTATAGTTAATATTTCCTCATATCATTGGGTTCCCATAGTGAATTGTATGGTATACTCTTTTGTTGCTTCCAACAAGAAAGACCATATTGAAGCAATATTCTTATGAAAACTTATGCAACAAGATTTTATATTGTGTGAAGTAGGAATGGATGTTCACAACTTTGCCATCATCTAAATAGTTAATGCTTTAGATTTTGAATGACTATATTTTTATATGGGTTTTCTAGCATTATGTTATAGAGTGTGACTCTCACAAGCAAGAATTCCTTAAAATATGCAATTGACATGAGTACAATTTATAGTTCTTTGTTTTTTAACATAGTTTGAAGATCTTATATCATAAGAGTTTGAAGTATACTTGTCTTCTATTTCATTAGTGAATTGAAACCCCATACGCCATTTAAGCTTGTATTTATTTTATGTTATATTTTTTTTTTTGTAAGCTAAGATGGAACCATTTATATTAAGACAGGTTAAAACCATTACATACATACGATGGCCTCAACCCGCCGGGAAGGGAAACCCGGTCTTTTGGCCATCTGAAGTTCTTAATAGCCATCCAAAAACAAAATTTACTGAGTCTGTTTATCCATGCTTTATATACTAACCATTCAAAATAACTAACACTGTTTGCTAACTGCATTATAAAAGATAATAGAGGGTAGCATACTATTCAGCTTCCTAACTAAGGATGTAGTAGTCATATCTTGATAAATCATTCTTCCATTGCCCTTAGCTGGTGCTCCTACTCTTTTGCTTCGTGAGTAAGCTTCTCTAACTTTTGTATCTCGTCGAGCTTGTCGTCCTGCATCATAAGGGTTATCTGAAGGTTGTTCATCTCTCTTTTTAGATTTGGAATGCCTTGGGCCAATTCCACCACCTCCATGGCCACCTGTTCCATGGCCTTAGCTAGCAACCTCTTCATGACCCAATACAAGTGTAAGGCCTCTTTGTACAGGGACATACGTCCTCTGGTGTTTCCGGTGTCTTGCAACAGGTATTCCGAGTCCTCCATCTCAGATTCTGACTGCTTCTAGATCGCCTCCTCCTCCAGATGCTAAATTATCCTCCTAATGTCTACATGCGTATCTTTACTATATGCCATCTCCGCATACTGCACCTGTCGTTTCAACATTTTCCTTCCGCGTTTTTTCCCCGCTACTTTGGTGCTTCCGTGTTCCTCTTGACCAGCTTGACCACGTCCTCTTCTCCCTCTACGGCCTCTTGCTTGTCCTTGCTCTGCCGACATTGTATTCCCTTGCCTTGCTTCCATGTCCAATTTCACTCGCGGGTAGTGCCGTATCCACTTCCTCCTCCTGGCCTTCAATTTTCTTATCCCTTATCTCCACCTTTCGTGGTAATGTTTCTTCTGTAATTCTCCCCTTCCCTCTTTCGTTTTTCCTTATCTGTGGTTGACTCTCCCATTCCACGTTGTATATCTCCTCCATGTTTGCTTGGTTCTGTTCCTCTCCCTCGTGGTGATCGAGCTTAATGCCTTTAGGTCACGATGGTCTTCTTCCCCTACTCTCATACATTACATTCCTCTTCATTCTGTCCTTTATTCCCTTACAATGGATTTGCCTTAACCCTGGAGGTCGACCTTGTGTGATTCCGCCTGCTCCTATTATCACCTTTTCCTTCCTCCCTCCGCTCACCTCGAGGACGCTCCTTACATGCTTGCCCTTATGCCTCCACCCGTATCCACTCCCTCTCACCTGTCGACCTTTCTTGTGTTGATGCACCGTCTTTCTTTGCCACCTGCACTCACCATAATAGCCCACTCCTCCACGGCTTTCCCTTGTGCGACCTGGTCCTTGTCCCATCACCGTTCCACCGTCGCCTCCACCACCTCTGAGCTTAAGGTTGCGCTTCCTGCTATGATTTAAAATGATTCCCGATCTACCTAAAGTACACTCCACCTGCCTTAATCTCTTGCTGCGAGGTGGCTTATAATTGCTGCCCCTCATCCCTTTACTACCTTCCCTTCTTACCACTTTAACCACCCCAATTGGGGGTATTTTAAGTTATTTTGAAAAGCAACATTAGTTTGAATTGTTAAGAACTATCATATAAAAATCTTGTGGTAAGTTATCCTTTTATAAAATAAATAAAACTAAATGAGAACCCATTTTTTTTATGCAATAATTAATTAGATAGACTTTTATGTTTTGGAATAGAGCCTTTTACTATTTTATTTTAATTATCAATAATTATTAGGAGGATGGTAGAGATTTAACCTCCACATAATATTATAGAATATTCATATTAGTATACAAAAGAAAAAGATTGGAATGTATCTCCGAAGCAATTATGCAAGTTTTTGAGCTTTTAATTAAATGGATTAATTAGAAAAAACATGGCATATGAACAAGTGTCATATGAAGTGAATTATGTTTTTTTGGGCATGTGGTATTGATAATCCATTATATTGTCCCAACCTTTTTAGCCCTTTTGTATATAATCATGATGCAATTTCATATTTATTCAAGAGTAATTTCTCTTCACTTTTGTTGAATTTCCTAGAGATAAGCACTGCAACCCACATGCAAGATTGAGAGTGTAATTTCATCTTATTGGGGGTAGTTTGGGAATGCAAATTTAAGCTTGTTTTCCAAACTTGAAATGGAAAATATATGTTGACTTACAATCAAATTTACAGCATTATTTTCAAAGTGTATTTCCATTCCTCATGTCAAATACAAAAAATGTTATTTTTTCATAGTTTTATATTAAATTCCAATGCTTATGATAATCACAAAAAAATATTGTTTCTTTAGTGGTTTTGTATATGCATTTTCATCCTTCATTTACTTGCATGTAATTTCAAACTATATTATTCCTCCTCTTTCTTTTTTGTTTCTTTTCCCTTTCTAGTTAAGTTTTGAAATTTGCATTTGCAAGTCTAGTTTTAGTTTTTAAATTATATTATGACACATGTTTTTCTTCCACAAATTATACCATATTTCTTAACTTTGAAAATTTCATTTACAAGTCCATTTTTGAGCTTTAAGATCCATATTTTTTTTGCGTAATTTTCCCCTTATTATATTATATAAAAAGGTAAAATCTTTCCTAGGTCTACTTAGAGAGGGTAACTTTCAACCTTGGATACATGTTTGAAGAGTGATTCCCATCTATTTTTTGGTTGCTTCCAAAATAAAATTTAAGCATGATATAGTTGGTTATTTAAGAGATCAAAGGTAAAGAATGGTCACAATATTCTTACATAAAAAATGAGGAAAGGAATATCCCATTTTTAAAAGGCATTAAAAGAAGTCTCTCATTCAAAATTGAAGTATGTCCAAAAAGAGAAAAAGATAACTATTATACCTTATTGCCTTAAGTAGTTGAGATATTAGATTTTATTGATTTTACAAATAAATACATAGTTTAGATGCAATTTCAAGGTACATTCTCATGTGCTTTTGTGTGTTTGGTATAACATATCAAAAATCTACCAATAGATGTGTCATGTTTCTTAGTTTTATGTGTTTTATTAATTCATATTTTGAATGGGTATAATCAATGATTTCTCTTCCAAGTCAATCAAAAACCTAATTATTATGTCATTAACATTTTAATCATAGGAGCTAAGTAAAAATATTACATATAATGAGTCCCATGTTAATGGAGGTTCAAGTAATAGAAAAGAAAATGATGTTTTAGGAAATCAATCCAATTGCAAAGGTGGAATCTTTGAACTAATTTATGTAAAACTACATTCATTTAATGGGAAAATGGGAATGGGGTGGCAACAATATTTTAGGCAAGTATGGGGTTAATGCTTGTTGAAGTAATGGAAAATAAAGTGATGTTTTAAGAACTAAATCCAATTGCAAAGGTAGAATATTTGAGCTAATTTATGAAAAACTACATTCATTTAATGGGGAAATGAGCAGGGGATGGTAGCAGTATTTTAGGCAAGTATTTGGGCATTATAGGTATATCTTCCTTAACATCATTGGCTGCCCATACTAAATTGTATTGTTCACTTTTTTTTTTTGTTTCTAATGAGAAAGTTCATACTAACACAAGAATATTATGGAATACTATATTTCCATTATAATTATATATTTCCTGATATCATTGGGTTCCCATAATGAATTGTATAGTTTACTCTTTTGTTGCTTCGAACAAGGAAGACCATATTAAAGCATTGTTATTATGCCATACTTATGCAACTAGATTTTGTATTGTGTGAAGTAGGAATAGATGTTCACAACTTCACAATCATCTAAATAGTTAATGCTTCACCATTTTGAATGACTATATTTTTGGATGGGTCTCCTAGCATTAGCTTATAGAGTGAGACTCTCACAAGCAAAAATTTGTTAAATTGCTCAAGCTACTTGAGTACAATTTTTTGTTCTTCTTTTTTTAACATAGTTTGAAGATCTCATAATATCATAGTTCGAAGTATTACTTGTATTCCATTTAATTAGTAAAATTAAACCCCATATGCCATTTAAGATTGTATTTATTCTATGATAGTTTGACATGCAAATTTATTTTGAATTTTCATGAATGATCATATCAAAATATTGTGGTAGGTTATGTATTTGTAAACTCAAAAAATCTCATACTTCTTTTCTTACACATAAATGGTTAATGGGAACCCATTTTGTTTTTGATGCAATAATTACCTCCATAGACTTGTATATTTTGGAATAAGTATTTTAGGATTTTATTTTAATAATAAAAAATTATTAGGAGTATGGTAGAGATTTAACCTCCAATTATTATTCTGGAATATATTCATATTACTATAGAAAAATAAAAGGTTGGAATTTATCTCCAAAGAATTTATGAAATTCTTTTCCCTTTAATTAAATTGATTAATTAAAAAAAATGGCATTTGAACAATTGCCATATGAAGTAAATTATGGTTTTTTGGTCATGTGGTGTTGATAATCCAGGGTATTTTTCCAACATTTTAAACTATTTTCTCTATATTTATGGATGCAATTTCATATTTATTGAAGAATGATTTATTTTTCCTTTTGTTGAATTACTAAGAGATTATACAACCCACATGCAATATTGATAATGTAATTTTATCTTATTGGGCATGGTGTAATTTAATCTTCAGAATGCGGTTTAATCTTGTTTTCCAAACTTGAAAAAAAACTTTGTTGAACTGAAATCAAATTTACAACTTCATTTTTGGAGTGCATTTACAATCCTCATGTCAAACACCAAAATTGTTATTTTTTCATAATTTAAAAATTTATATTTCTTTAACGGTTTTATTTATGCATTTTCATCCTCATTTAATTTCATGCAATTTCAAACTATATCTTTCCTCTCTTTTTTTTGGTTCATTTTTGAAATTTTCATTTACAAGTCCCTTTTTGAGTTTTTAAACTATATTATGTACACATGTTTTTCTTCCAAAAATTATAGGGTATTTCCTAGCTTTGAAATTAGCATCTACAATTCCTTTTTTGAGCTTTAAAATTGATTTACATTCCTTTGTGCATTTTTTTCCATATTAGATTATAAAAAAAATGTAAAATCTTGCGAAGGTTTACTTAGAAAAGATAGCTTTCAACCTTGGATACATGTTTCAAGAGTGATCCCAATTTATATAGTTGGTTATTTAAGAAATGAAAAGTAAATAATGGTCAAAATATTCTTACATAAACAATAAGGAAAGGAAAAAACTCATTTTCAAAATTCATCAAAACAAGTCTCCCATTCAAAATTCAAGCATGTCCAAAAAGAGAGAAAAAAAACTATTATAACTAATTGCCTTAATTAGCTGAGATATTATACATAATTTACTCTATTATTCTCTCTTTCTATGGAATCTCTATTATAGGATAAAATGTACTCAAGTAGAATGGAATCCCTTTTTCTCATTCTCTCTTAGTTATAACACAACTAGGTATAAAAATAAGGGTTATGTTTAACTCTAACTCTCAACTATTTCTACCACTTGGATCCTTCTAGAGTATTATTTCTAGTCTCCATATGGCTAGCCCATTTTCCATGAGTAAAGTGGTTGGAGTGGCATCCTCTCAAATTAGGTGGAAAGTCACCTTTTCAATGGCATAATATCTATAGATGGAATCCTTTCAATTATTCATTACATTGTTGGAAAAGCCTTTGAGTTTATAATAAATGCAAGGGGTTTGGAATAATTAATATTTTATGGATCCCGTACAACTTCTTCTAATATTTCAATGTAAAAGGCTTTAGACCTTGATTTTCCAAATTTGGACACATCTATAAAAACGGATTGTAAGCTAGTTCCTAAAACTATTTTACTCTAAAAGAATCAATATTGAGGGAAAATAATATAAATATCTAATTTGAGTCATTCCTCTCCCTCTAATGTTCTTCCCATGGTGAACATTGAAACCCTACCAAAAAACTAACAAACATGTACTCCTCCCATGCCTACAAAAAATTATATGTATGATTGACACTAATGAAATTTACCTTTTATGCATAAAATCAAGTGGATTGCATTAGTTATAGGTTTACAAGTCCCTATATTAATGAGGAAGCTAAATTGGATATGTTTGGACCAAGCTCAATCCAATCAAACATGAGGGAATTTTTGTGGTGTTGACTCACTAACAAAATATTAAGCCATGCATATTATTCATTTAGTTATGAGTGAGTAAGCGGATTAACACATTTCAAGACAATATGTGTATAAGTGCATTAGAGTGAGTTGAATGGTATTTAATGGTGTGGAGAATAAACAACTTAATAGAAAACTTTATTGTAAATTAAACATGTAGGCAAATTCTCTTTTTCCACATTTGGGCAAAGATTTTAGGATCCACCTTTGAATACATCTCTTCATGTTCTTAATAGGATTTATCTTTAGTTAATAAGATTTATTTTAGGTTAATAATATTTAATGGGTCCTATGAAATCTTGGGAGGTATTACCATTCCATCTCTTTCCTCATAATCATCTACAAATTCCTTTGAAATTAGTAGGAAAATTCTATTTAATTTATTCAAGTTTGTGATTTGAACAAAATAAGTCAAAGTAATTGGCATAACTTAGTTGTTGGAAGAGGCCAAATGAGTGAAATAATGCCTCCTAGGTGTTCTAATCCAAAGGGGGACAAATTGAAAGAAATTGAGAAGAATAAAATGGATATGATTCTCCCTAGACTTAAGTGGTTAGAAAGACTTTGAAACTAAAATTTATAAAGAAATTGGTTCTTCTAGTAGGTAATTTTATTGTTTTTCTTAAGTTGAAAGGATATTCTATGTTGAATAAGAGATCATAAATGTAGGTATTTTATTAATTAAATTGGTCTCTATTTTTTTTCTAAATTTAAAGGTAGGAATTATTGTATTCACTTGCCTTATGAGAATTAGCATTTTTTCATTTGGTTTGAAGATTTTTTTCATCGCGCTTATGCAACATTTTTGGCTTTTAATTAAATTGATTAATTAAAAAAACGTAATATGAACAAGTGCAATATGAAGTGAATTATGGTTTTTTGTGCATGTAATATTGATAATCTATGGTATTTTCCAAACATTTTTAACCCTTTTCTATATATTGATCCATGCAATTTCATATTTATTGAAGAGCTATTTCTTTTTCCTTTTGTTGAATTGTCGAGAGTGATAAGTAATACAATCCACATTCAAGATTGAGAATGTAATTTCATCTTATTGGGAGTGGGCTTGCAAATTTAATCTTGTTTTTCAAACATGAAAAAAAAATATTTGTTGAATTGAAATGAAATTTATAGCTTTCTTTTCCCATTTAGAGTCCTCATGTCACATACCAAAAATGTTATTTTTCTCATAGTTATATATGCAATTCAAGCCCTTATGTCAATGACAAAAAATTCTATCTCTTTAATGGTTTTATTTATGCAATTTCTTGCATGCAATTTCAAACTATATAGTTCAGTTGATTTATTGTTTTTTTGAGTTTTGAAACTTTCATTTAGAAGTCCCTTTTTGTGTTTTTAAATTATATTATGGCACGTGTTTTTATTTCACAAATTATAGCGTATTTCTTAGCTTTGAAACTTGCATTTACAAGTAAATTTTTGAGATTTAAAATTGCTTTAGGATGCATGTTTATTTGCTTATATTTTCCATTATTACATTATATAAAAAAATAAAATCTTAAGTGGGTCTACTTAGAAACAATAACTTTCAACCTTAGATACATGTTAGAAGGGTCCTGGGTGATTCCCATCTATTTTGAAGTTGCTTCCAAAATATAAATTTTGCATTATATAGGTGGTTAATTAAGATATCAAAGGTAAAGAATGGTCATACATAAAGAATAAGGAAAAAAAAATCACATTTTCAAAAGCCACTAAAAGAAGTCTCTCATTCAAAATTCAAGTGTTTCCAAAAAGAGAATATGAAAAATATCATACATAATTTCCTGAAGTATATTATATATTAGATTTTATTGATTTTACAAATGAATACATGCTTTATATACAATTTCCTGATACTTTCCAATGTGGCTTTCTATGTTTGGCATAACCTCTAAAAAAATACAAATTGGTGTGTCATGTTTTTTAATTTTATGTGTTTAACTAATTCATATAAAAATTAATTAGCTATAATCAATGATTTTTCTTCTACTCAATGGACAACCTAATTAATATGTCATGAGCACATTAGTAATACAAGGTAAGTTAAGCACAATGAATCCTATGAAGATTGTCTAGTTATTTTAAATATACTTGCATATATTTAAAACTAAATACCATACCACAAATAAATATCCTAAGGGGTAGAGTTGAGTTGAGTCAAGTGATTATTTATTAATTATTAATGGGGAAACTAGCCATGAGAGGTTAGTTGGTAGTAGAAGTCAAATGAGTGAAATGAGGTTTTGAAAGTGTTCCAATTCTAAAAAAGGATTGAAACAAAATACTATGGTTATGATTCTCCTAGAATGTGAAGTTTATATCAAGAGTTTGAAGTAAAAAGTATTTTAGAAATTGGACCCCCTCCTCTTAGGTAAGCCTCTTGTTTTCCCTAGATTGAAATGATATTCTATGTTGAATAACGAATAATGTATGGAAGTGGCTTATCAGTTAAACTATCCTCTTTTTCTTTTCTCTAAAATTTAGAGGAATTATTGTATTCCCTTATATTAGGAGCTTTTGTATTGTTCTCATTTAATTGGAAGAAAGTAGTGCACCACTTACCTTTTATACTGAGGGTTTTATAACAGGTGTGTTTTAATATGGGTTGAGGGTTTTGAGTGATTGTATTTTGAGATGAAGCATTTAATTATAAAGGGAAGAAATTTTTAAAATGTGCAAGTGGTATTTAAGTACATTCTTTATTATTTTCTTTTAAAGGGATTTGAAGAGCTCATGGGATGACAATTTTACGTACTACTTGTCATTGATTGAATGTTTTACAGTGAAATGAAACATCATATGCCATTTTAAACTTGTATTTATTTTATGTTATTTTGAAGAGAAACTTTCTTTTGAATAATAATCACATTAAAATACATGTATTTATTTAAAAGGTTATTTTTGAAGAACAAGTTTCTTTTAAATAATGATCAAGTATTTATTTTATGTTATTTTGAAAGGAAACTATTTTTTAAATTGTTACTCATGATCCCATTAAAATGTTGGTAGCAGGTTAAGATGTATGTTAACTAATTTATGTGGATGTTAACTTCATATACATTTATATAACTCAATAAAACGAATGGAAAATAATATAAATAATTTTTTTCACTCTAAAAGAATCAAGATGAATGGAAAATAATATAAATATCTAATTTGGGTCATTCCTCTCCCTCTCACGCTCTTCCCATGGTGAACAATGAAACCCTACCAAAAAACTAACAAACATGTGCTCCTCTCATGGTTGACCAAAAATTATTTGTATGATTGATAATAATGAGGGAATTTTTATGGTATTGACTCAATGACCAAATATGCATATTATTCATCTAGTTAGGAGTGAGTAAGTGGATGAACACATCTCAAGACAATGTGTAGAAGTGCATTAGAGTGAGTATAATAGTATTTAATGGTTTATAGGATAAACAACTTAATAAGAAACTTTATTGTTAATTAAACATGTCTACGAGTTCCCTTTTTCCACATTTGGGAAAATATTTTAGGATCCACCTTTGAATACATTTCTTCATGTTCTTAATAGGATTTATCTTTAGTTAATAAGGTTCTATGAAATCTTAAGAGGTATGACCATTCCATCTCTTTCATCATAATCATCTATAAATTCCTTTGAAATTAGTAGGAAAATTTTAGCTAACTTATTCAAGTTTGAGATTTGAACAAAATAAGTCAAAATAATTGACATAACTTAGTTGTTTGAAGAGGCCAAATGAGTGAAATGATGCCTCCAAGGTGTTCTAATCCAAACTGGGACAAATTAAAAGAAATTGAGTAAAATAAAATGGATATGATTCTCCATAGACTATGAAGTGGTTATCAATACTTTGAAATTAAAATTCATAGAGAAATTGGTTCTTCTAGTAGGTAATTTTATTGTTTTTCTTAAATAGAAAGGATATTTTACGTTGAATAATAGATAATAAATGTAAGTAGCTTATTAATTAAATTGGTATCTTTTTTTTTATGTAAATTGAAGATTTTTTTTTGGTTTTCTCTCCTTATGTAGAAAAAGCAGTTATGAAACTTTTCCCCCTTTTAATTAAATTAATTAACTAAAAAAAATGGCATATGAACAAGTGCCATATGAAAAGAATTATGTTTTTTTAGCATGTGGTATTGATAATATATGATATTTTCCCATAACCCCTTTTTATATATTGATCCATGCAATTTCATATTTATTGAAGAGAGATTTAATTTTCCTTTTGTTGAATTACTCAGAGATAAGAATGCAATCCACATGCATTCTTTTCAGAGTGCATTTAGAGTCCTCATGTGAGATACCAAAAATGTTATTTTTCTCATAGTTTTATATGCAATTCTAGCCCTTATGTCAATGAAAAAAAATTCTCTCTCTTTAATGGTTTTATTTATGCAATTTCATCTTTCATTTACTTGCACAGAATTTCAAACTATATAGTTGAGTTGATTTTTTTTTGTTGAGCTTTGAAATTTTCATTTAGAAGCGCCTTTTTGAGTTTTTAAATTATATTATGACAAATGATTTTCTTCCACAATTTATAGGGTATTTCTTAGCTTTGAAATTTGCATTTACAAATAAATTTTTGAGCTTTAAAATTGATTTAGGATGCATGTTTTTGTGTTTATTTTTTTCCTTATTCTATTCTATAAAAAAAATAAAATCTTAAGTGGGTCTAGTTAGAAACAATAACTTTAAACCTTGGATACATGTTAGAAGGGTGATTCCCATCTATTTTTTAGTTGCTTCCAAAATAGAAATTTTGCATTATATAGTTAGTGAAGGGCCACAAGATGTCATCCATGAAAAAAATTATGCAACATTTTTCCCTTTTAATTAAATTGGTTAATTAAAAAAAATGGCATATGAACAAGTGCCATATGAAGTGAATTATAGTTTTTTTGGCATGTGGTATTGATAATCTATGGTATTTCCCCAACATTTTTAACCTACCTTATATATTAGATTTTATTGATTATACAAATAATATATGATTTATATAGAATTTATATATACAATTACTTAAATAGAAAATATATCCTTAAGTAATAGCATATTTATCTTATATATAAAATATATAGAATTATATTATCTTATATATATATATATCCATGCAATTTCATATTTATTGAAGAGGGATTTCTTTTTCCTTTTGTTGAATTTCCGAGAGTGATAAGGAATCCAATCCACTTGCAAGATTTAGAATGTAATTTCATCTTATTGGGAGTGGGTTTGCAAATTTAATATTGTTTCCCAAACTTGAAAAAAAAAAAAATCTTGGTTGACTTGAAATGAAATTTACAGCTTTCTTTTCACAGTGCATGTAGAGTCCTCATGTCACAAACCAAAAGTGTTATTTTTCTCATAGATTCATATGCAATTCCAGCCCTTATGTCAACAACAAAAAATTCTATTTCTTTAAGGGTTTTATTTATGTAATTTCATCATTCATTTACTTGCATGCAATTTCAAACTATATAGTTAAGTTGATTTTTTGCTTGTTGAATTTTGAAATTTTCATTTAGAAGCGCCTTTTTGAGTTTTTAAATTATATTATGACAAATGATTTTCTTCCACAATTTATAGGGTATTTCTTAGCTTTGAAATTTGCATTTACAAATAAATTTTTGAGCTTTAAAATTGATTTAGGATGCATGTTTTTGTGCTTATTTTTTTCCTTATTCTATTATATAAAAAAATAAAATCTTAAGTGGGTCTAGTTAGAAACAATAACTTTAAACCTTGGATACATGTTAGAAGGGTGATTCCCATCTATTTTTTAGTTGCTTCCAAAATAGAAATTTTGCATTATATAGTTGGTTACTAAAGAGATCGGAGGTAAATACTGGTCATACATAAAGAATAAGGAAAGAAAATTCACATTTTCAAATGCCACTAAAAGAAGTCTCTCATTCAAAATTCAAGTGTGTCCAAAAAGAGAATATGAAAAATATTATACCTAATTTCCTTAATTAGCTTAGATATTAGATTTTATTGATTTTACAAATGAATACATGCTTTCTATAGAATTTTTTGATACAATTCCTTAAGTAGAAAATATTTCCTTAAGTAACTAGCCTCTTTTTCTTGTCTCTAAAATTTAGAGGAATTATTGTCTCCCCTTATCTTAGGATCTTTTGTATTGTTCTCATTTAGCTGGAAGAAAATAGTGCACCACTTATTTTTTATATTTGTAATGGTCAAGGGTTTTATAACAAGTGTACTTTAATATGGGTTGAGGGTTTTCAGTGATTGTTTTTTGAGATGGGTTTTGTAGCGTTCAATTATAAAGGGAAGAATATTTTAAACTCTGCAAGTGGTATTTGAGTACATTCTTTGTTATTTTCTTTTAAAGGGGTTTGAAGAGTTCATGGGATGACAATTTTAAGTACTACTTGTCATCGATGAAATGAAACATGATATAACATTTTAAATTTGTAAAAGAGCAACTTTCCTTTGAATAATAATCACATTAAAATATTTGTATTTATTTCAAAAGTTATTTTGAAGAACAATTTTCTTTTGAATTTTTAGAAATAATCATATTAAAAAAAATTGTATTTATTTTATGTTATTTTGAATAACAACTATTTTTTGAATGGTTGTTAATGTTGGTAGTAAGTTATCTCTATAAACTCAATAAAATAGGCATTTCATTCATGTGAATTTGAATTAGTATAATGAAATATTTGTTTGCATGAATGAATTAGTATAATGAAATATTTGTTTGTGCAAACAACAAGGTAGTTATAAAGTAAAGGAAAAAACAATTATTTTTTCTAAAACCAACAACGTAAGTAAAAAGAGTAAAGATAGGGAATATCATGAAGACAAGAGTGTGTAGTTATTTTAAATATACGTGCATACGTTTAAAACAGAAAGAAAGAAAGAGTACATGCATTAAGCCCTCATATAATGATAGAGTTAAGCGCTGAGAGGTGAGGTAGGGGAGTTTTATTTATTAATTACTTAGAGGGGGCGGCGTGGTCATCAATTAGCTGAAGCCAGGCCTAGCATGAGACGGGCGGCGTTGAGGCCGTTGCTGTTGGCGGCCACGAACTCGTCGAAGCTGATGAAGCCATCTTTGTTGGAGTCCACGTCCTTCATCACACCATTAATCTCCTCCTCACTAGACCTGCACTTGAGGATGGCGCTCAGTTCCGATTTCGATATTTTGCCATCGCCGTTGGTGTCGAACTTGCGGAACACGTCCTCCAGCTCCAAGCGGCCGGGCAGGGCGGCACATTGCACAGCGGAAGCGGAGTTTCGCATGAGACAGGCGGCGTTGAGGTTCTTGGAGTTGGCCTCCACCAACTCGTCGAAGTTGATGAATCCGTCTTTATTGGAGTCCACCTCCTTCATCAGCCCTTCAATCTCCGCCTCCGAAATCAGGGCACTCAGTTCCGACTTGGATATTTTGCCGTCGCCGTTGGTGTCGAACTTGCGGAACACGTCCTCAAGCTCGCGGCGGCTGCTCACGGCGGCACATTGCACAGCTGAAGCCATTCTCACGCAAGCAAATACGATAATACTACACAATAAAAACGAGGAGATGGAGTTGGCATGGAAGAGTGGAAGCCAAGGTCTCATTATATAGGGCCTTTTCCAGTAGGAGAATCTGTGCCACGTGGTCTGGTTGGGATGCTTTGCAGCATTTTCCAGTAGCGGAATCTATGGTACGTCTCTTTCACAATAATAAACATTCGTTTTGGATGAGAACGCACCTGCCTTACGCACCTTTTTTGTACCCACGACTGCTGATGTGCCAAGATGTTGAAGTGCCAAGATGCTGTGTGGCGAACAGTACATATGTTTGACGTGCCAAGATGCTGTGTGGTGAATAATAGAAATGTTTGATAGAGGGAGGGAATTTTTTTGCTAATTCTCAGTATATCCATTTTAAATATTCACAATAAAATAAAAATATCAACAAAATATATTCATTATCACCTCATCCTATCAACATCAATACTTCTCTGAAATACACATTAAAATTGTTTGGTAAAGGGAGGGAACTTTTGCTCTTCCCGGAAGGAATTTTCGATATATCTATTTTAAATATTTACAATAAAATAAAAATTCACTAGCATATTTATTATCTAAAGATCGTATAAACAACCTGAATACAATATTTTTTATGACATATCCAATCAACTTTTGTTATAATTTAATTTGGAACATTAATATTTTAAAAAATAATTTGGAACATCAATATTTTTATGAGATATTCAATTAATTAAGGTTATAATTTAATTTGGAATATGAATACTTTTATGAGATACCCAATCAACTACTTTTATAATTTAATCTAGAATAAAATAAATTTGGAATTTAATTAACTCCAATTTTTTTGCTTTAGTTTATGGTTAATTAAAGTATAATTTTATTAGATTTCTTTTTAGTTTATGGTTGATTAAAGTATAATTTTATTAGATTTTTAAGATTGGAGTTGCTCATATGATATGATATTTTTGGGAGTTTTTTGCAATCTTAACTGTGATTTGTGTCCAAATCTTGATTTGTGTTGTTTAAACTAGTTTTTTCATTGTATATATCCATTCAACACCTTCAAACTTGTGATTTCAATGAATGTCTTCGGAAAATAAACTTAAAAAGTTTTCAAAAAGTAAGTGTAGTACAATAAAATAAAAATTCAATTCACCATAATATTTATTATTAACATATAATATCAACAACTTCAATATAATACTTTTTATGAGATACCCAATCAATTATAGATTATAATTTAATCTGGAACATCAATACTTTTATGAGATACCCAATCAACTGCTCTTATAATTTAATCTGGAATAAAATAATTTTGGAACCCAGATTTTTGTTAATTTCACTTTATTTTATGGTTAATTAAAGTATAATTTTATTAGATTTCATTTTAGTTTATGGTTGATTAAAGTATAATTTTATTAAATTTTTAAGATTGGAGTTGCTCATATGATATGATATTTTTGGGAGTTTCTTGCAATCTTGATTTGTGTTGTTTAAACTCTTTCATTGTATATATCCATTCAACACCCTCAAAAACCCTTGGGGAACTCCAATTGTGAAGAGAGTTCAC
Organism: Pinus taeda; assembly: GCA_000404065.3. Lineage (NCBI taxonomy): Eukaryota > Viridiplantae > Streptophyta > Pinopsida > Pinales > Pinaceae > Pinus > Pinus taeda. The sequence continues at coordinate 50,862 of APFE030459188.1, read as the reverse complement.
TCGATCAAACTTGTTATTTCAATGAATGTCTCCAAGTTTAGGAAAATAAACCTAAACGTTTTCAAAAAGTCTTTTAAGATTAAGTGTATTTTTTATTTTTGATGGTGTCATAGAGTTGGATTTATAAAGCTCCATAGACAATATGGTTGTTTGTTGGTTGAAGAAAATGTGCATAGACATATGTAGTTGTTATTGTAAATACCTTAACAAATTGTTTTATAAAGCTCCACTAAATGGTATATTGTCATGTTTTGAGAAGTATTCATTGTAAATACTGCCATGAAATTTGTGATAAAGCTCCATAGGCAATCTGTTTTGTTTTTAGGGGTTTGTTGGTTGTAGGTGTCATTGAAAACTGAAGACAATGTTCCCCTAAGGAGGAGGGTTCTATAACAACCCCCATTATGAAGCCATGTAAAAGATATAATAACCAAGGCCATGGAACATGTATTCCAAGTTGAATGGTTGGAAAAAACATCCTAGAGGATGTTCATTTCACTTTATTATGGCTAAGGAAATTGGAAAAGGTAGTGGAAAAGACTTTAGAAAGGTAAGAGGAATTAATTCTCATTTTATTTATGAAAATAATGGAAACTGGGATAAAATGAAGGTGAAAGGTCACACTTTGCATGTGAGGAGGAAAAAGAAGGAAAATGATGGAAAACGAATAAATTAGAGGCCTAAATGATAAAAAGGCTTATGAGGATCAATTGGAAAGATTTTGTGAGTTTAACCTTTTGTGAGTTCAAGGCTGGAACTATCTCTCTATTCTCTCTCTCACACACTCTTGGAAACTTAGAGAATTCTTGGAGCTCTTCAACACTCGATCAAGAAAAGAAAAGGAAGGAAAAAGAAGGCAAAGGAATGTAAAGATCAAGCAAGGAAGAAAGTAAAGATCAAGCAACGAAGGTCAGCATCAAAAAACTAGAGCATGTTTACTTGTAGGTATCGATTTTCATGCATGATTTCAGTGCTAGATTTGACATGCATGGTACATGCATGTGTGTATTTGGTTCTCTTGCTATCATCAGCATGGGTTTTTCCAAGTGTGACATTGTTCTTCATCTTTGCCTTGCCATTTTTAGATAGCCGTGGTGTGGTGGGTTCTCTTGTATTTGGTGGAACAACTAGACGGTCGGATGGACTCGAAGCTCAGCGGATGATTTGAGAATTATTCACAAGACCTACGAATCATAGGATGGGATACACGGTAAATCATGGTTATGAACACCTTGGTTCAGACTAGGAGTCCCTTGACCATTGAATGGTCGGATACATGTTAAATCTCAGAGGTGAATACCCTTGATTGATCATAGGAATCCCTTGACTCATTGATGGAGGGATACATGGTAAAGCCCAGAGAGTGGTAACCTTGCAGACATAGGAATCCCTTGACCAATTATGGTGGGATATATGGTAAAGCAGAGAGGTTGAGACGTAAAAATTACTCACCATTTAGGTGCAAAGATCCGGAGGGATCCACGTTTGTTTACGGCCTAGTGATCAAGTGGGGTTTGCGCTAAATTGCAGTATTGTATTCTTATTGTTTAGGGCCTAGTGATCTGGTGAGGATTGTGGTAAAAATTGGTTGTATTGATGAGGGTTTGAACCTAGTGATTTCGTGGGGATTGCGGTAAAGCCTCAAGAAGCCCTAGTTGGTTTTGTTGGGAGTCCCACATTTATGCTTGGAATATGGTGCGGGGGTGATTGGCTAAAAGAAATATTTGGTTTTGCCCAATCTATGGTTGTGTGGTACGTGGAAGTCCTAGACTTGGTTGCTTTATGAATTCATTAATAATACCTTCTTCTCCTTGGTATTTCATGTGTAAATGTACTAGGTCATATGTGGATTTTATGGCTCCCATGTATTTGTCATTTATGTTGGCTATATGTTGGTTAGGAACATGTTTTATAACAAACTTGATGTATGGATCTCATCATGTTTTGATTAGTAAATGAATGTACAATGAATATATGACCTAAAATATGATAAATAAACTATTGTAACAAGGCACCAATGATTCTTAATGATTCTAAGATAAATATGAGACCCCTTATGCTCAAATCTATTGTTATGACCTGTAGATTGCATATTTGTGACATGTTTGACAAAATTCCTGTCATGGGTAGTAGGGGTCATATCAAGTAATTGTATCAATTTTTGCCTTAGTAATCTTGTTACAATGTTATTTTTCATTTCTACAAGTTTCATGAAGTTCCAAGGAGTAGCCTCAAACCTAGCCTTGAAAAAGTGGCTCAAAATCTGGGGTCCCTCGCACAAAACTGCATGAAAATTGTAGTCGCTAGTATTCCTTGTTGTGGGAGTGACTGAAAGACCTCAGTCGCATGCATGGCTTGTTATGGAAGCAGCTAAGGGCTCAAATCAACAAATTTTCAGGTTACATCAAGGGTTGGTCACCTCGAAGGGTTGGTCGGCTCTTAAAGGTTCTGTAACATGTGTAAAAGGTCAAATTGGTTATTTTTTCGGTTCCACTTCCCTAACATTACATGGGTATGTTAATCACATCATAGTAGCCTCTTGTCACATGTTTACCCCAACCTTCTAGTTAACTTGGGTGAATGTGGGAGGATGGTGTTATAGCTCCTCGTTAGGGCACTTGCCACACTACAAAAACCCTATTAAACTCACCCACTCAGCCCTCTAGTAGTTGCAACCTCCCTCCATAGTAATATCCCATCTCAAATCTATAGTTTTGGGCTATAACCAACCCCCAATAAAACCTCACAAAACTCTTGTACACCGTGCGACCTCTTTGAAATAATTACAATAGTATTGTGGCACCCGCGTACATGTGTTTTAGGCTTGCGGCCTCCCTACAAACCACAAATGGAGCTATGACCCACCTAGGAGAGATAATTCACAGGAAAATAGTCACAGAACAACCTTAATCACTTGACTTATTCCTGCAACTTGCTCTTGAGGTAACTCAGACCTACAATATTAAAGAATCATGCCAAAAGAAACACCTTTCCACCATGACTTTTCCTCCACAAATTCATTAACTCGGATGTGTTTACACCAGGCTAGATCCATCTTAACTCCGGATCTATTAAGCGTCGAGAGGGATCAAATATCTTGAGGCTCAAGCCTTTTTTTGATAGCCAAACTTGAGGAAGGGTTTGCACCTCGAGAGATTTGATCCATCTCGGTGCTTTTAGATCTGGAGTTAAGATGGATCTAGGTTGGTTTAAGTCATGTGCGGCCAAAGAAAATCTAACGAACGGATGATTCATTTTATCAATAATATGTAAAATCATCTAATATTAAATATAATCATTTTAAATATGATAAATATGTCTGAGATTAATATGGTCATTTTAATTTAAAATTTTCTTTGTCACCTCAGTTTGTTGAGATGATAAATATTGTGAATAACTTTAATGATGAAAAATAATGAAATATTTTTTTTTAATGTAAAGTGACAATGTAATGGTGTTGAATGATAGAAAATATGAATAATAAGAATATAGTAAATTAAAAATAGTCTTTCATTTTGATTAATCTCAAAATATTTCCTTCTACTATTCTTATTGCACCCTTGTTACTTTTGTCGTCTTTTCATATCGATTATATGAAAAGGACATGTTAAATCGTAAAGCATTTAAATCTTTAGCTCGAGATATTGTAGTAAACATCCTACATTTTCCCTCTTTCTCTCTAATATTAATAGGTTTAATTACTATAACACAAAAATCAATGTACATTGTCAATAATTGTTTATGCTTACAATGAAATCAATGGACAATATTAATCTAATTGCTTTAAAAGTAATGTACCATCGTACATCCAATTACATCAAATCAGAAATCAACATCTACACTGAAATCAATGCATCTAATGCAAGAAATCAAATAAGATTAGAAAAAACATTTACGTTGAAATCAATGCATCTAATCCAAGCAATCAAATATGATTAGAAATCAACATTTACCCTCAAATCAATGCATCTAGTGCAAATAATCAAATATCAATAAAAATCAACATCTACACTAAAATTAATGCATCTAGTGCAATAAATATTATTCCTTCTCTCCCCCCTCCATATATATATATATCGGTGCATTTAGTGCAATCAATAAAATAGTATTAGAAATCATCTACATTGAAATCAATGCATCTAGTGCAAACAATCAAATATCAATAGAAATCAACATCTACACTAAAATTAATACATCTAGTGCAAGAAATATTATTCCTTCTCTCCCCCCTCCATATATATATTATATATCTATCTTACATCTATATATCTATATCCTTCATCTCTCCTCTTTGTCTATCTATCAACCCCCAAACATACATCTCTCTCTCTCCATATCTAGCAACTCCTGTCCCTCCTCTCTCTCTCCTTTCCTCTCTTCACTTTCCATCTATATCTCTATCTCCCTTTGTCTATCTATATCACCCCCAAAACATACTCTCTTTCTCCAATCTATCCATCTATCCCTCCCTCCTCCTCTCCCTCCCTTCCTCTCTCTTCCCCTTCTCTCCCTCTCCCCCACTTCTATCTCTCATCCCTCTTGTTATCCTCTCCCACTCTCTCTCAATCTTTCTTATCACTTCCTCTCTCTCCCCCCACCTTTCTCTCTCTATTTATTTATTATTACCTCCCTCTCTCCCCCTCTAACTCCATCTCTCTTTCCCTCCCTCTCTCCCCCTATAACTCGATCTCTTTTTCCCTCTCTCTCTCTCTCTAATTTTGTTACTATATACTTGCCTCTCTCCTCTCTCCTTTTCTCCCCCAATCTCTCCATATCTCCTTCTTTGTCTCTTTATCTCACACCCAATAATACACACTCTCTCTCCATATCTTCCTTGTCACTCCCTCTCTCTCTGCACTTCTCACTCTTTATGTATTTCTTCTTCACTCCCTCTCTCCTCCTCTCTCTCAAGTGTGCTCTCATATACTTCCTCTCTCTCCCTTTCTCTCCTATCTCACTCTCTCTTCCCCCGTCACTCTCCTCCTCTCTCTCAAGTATTGTCTCTCATTGTCCCTCTCTTAGTCTCTCTCTCTTTCCAATATCCTCTCTCTCTCTTCCCTCCAATCCTCTCTCTCTCTCTCTCTCTCTCTCTCTCTCCAACTATGTTACTATATCCCTCTCTCTCTCCTTCTCCCCTCTTCTCTCTATCTCTCTTTCTTTGCCTCTTTATCTCACCCCTAAACATACTCTTTCTTGCTCTCCATCTCTCCGTTGTCATCCCTCTCTCTCCACTTCTCACTCTCTATGCCTTTCTCCTTCCCTACCTCTCTCCTCCACTCTTGCAATTCCTATTTCACATCCTTCCTCTCCTACCTTCCTCTCTCTTCCCCCAACTCTCTCTCTCTCCGCCCTCCAATCTTCTTACTATCTCCCTCCCTCTCTCCTTCTCTCTCTTCCCCTCCATCTTTGTGTCTCCCTCTCCCTCTCTCACACTTCTCTACATCTCTCACTCATCTCCCTCTGACTCTCTTCATTCCTCTTCCCCCATCTCTCTCTCTCTCTCTCTCTCTCTCTCTCTCTCCAACTATGTTACTATATCCCTCTCTCTCTCCTTCTCCCCCTTTCTCTCTATCTCTCTTTCTTTGTCTCTTTATCTCACCCCTAAACATACTCTCTCTCTCTCTCTCAATATCTCTCTTGTCACTCCCTCTCTCTCCACTTCTCACTCTCTATGTCTTTCTTCTTCCCTCCCTCTATCCTCCTCCCTTGCAATTCCTCTCTCTCATCCTTCCTCTCTCCCCACCCTCCAATCCTCTTACTATCTCCCTACGTCTCTCCTTCTCTCTCCCCCTCCATATTTGTGTCTCCCTCTCCCTCTCTCACACTTCTCTACATCTCTCACTCATCTCCCCCTCTCTCTCTCTTCATTTCTCCTCTCCCATATCCTTAAGTTTATCCCGATCTCTCCCTTGTCACTCCCCCTATCTCTCCACCTTTATCACTCTATGTATTTTTTCTTCCCTCCCATCTATATCTACAGTTAATATATATCATGATATATTAATATATATTATAATATAAAAAATTCAATATTGTATTAATCCAAAAGTTATTAATTAATAAGAATATAATATATATAATATATAATAATCAACTATTTTATTTAATAATAATATGAATGTTTTTAATATAAATAATAGTAGTTAGTAATATTTTTTTGTATGGTATTAATAATAACTTGGCCTATAGGGGTCACCTAAATAAAACCTATTTTTTGAGTGTTAGTAAGTATAAAGAGGTTTATGGGGTAAATATAAAAAGAGGTTTTATTTATTTACCATACCTCTCGTTTATTTTTATTTTTATTTTTATTTATTTATCATATCTCTTTTATTTACCATGGAATTTGGCCAATAGCCTTGGTATATAATTAGATGTTGATTTCTAATCCTATTTGATATAATTTTATTTATTTATCATTCCTCTTTATACCTCTTTTATATTTATTTATTTACCATACCTCTTTTATAAATATGGTATTTGACCCATGGCATTAATAATTATTTATCCCATGGTGTTTTGCTCATAGGCTTCACCTAAATAAAACATATTTTTTGAGTTTTTGTAAATATAAAGAGGTTTATGGAATAAATATAAAATGAGGTTTTATTATTTACAATAACTCTAGCTAATTTATATTTTTTATTTATTTACCATACCTTTGGAGTAAATATAAAAAACATTGTATTTATTTATCATACCTCTAGTTTATTTATATTTTTATTTATATACCATACATCTTTTTTTAGTGTTCCTAAACCTCTTTATGTTTTAAATTTATAGTGTGTTTATACATACTAATAACTATATTAACTTTTAAAAAGGGCCTTAAAAATGTTAAATGTTAAACATTACGTTTACATTTACATTTACATGTTTACGCTTTTATGTGAGGTCTACCATTTACATGTTTATGTTTTTATGTGAGATCTACCCCCATACTGGGTTGTTTACATTTACATGTTTACATTTTTATGTGAGATCTACCCATGCTAGGCTATTTACATTTACATTTACATTTAAGTTTTTATGTGAGATCTACTGCCATACTCGGTTGTTTACATTTAAGTTTACATTTACATTTTTATGTGAGTTGTTTACATTTAATTTTACATTTACGTTTTTATGTGAGATCTACCCCCATGCTGGGCTCTTAATTCACTTTGGATGTCTCAAAAGACTCTCCTCCAACTTATATTTATACTAAATATAAGGGCTCCCAAGGGACTTTTCTTTAGGCACATTCAACTCAAGCCTGCATGACTTACATGCCAAAAACCCATCCTTAAACTTTATAAATTCATTTCTCCACATAGACAACTTGAAATTCGATGATTTTCATTGCGGTAGATTCATATCAGTGTCCTCTATCATATCCATCCATGACATGTCCAATAGGACTCATGCACTCACACCCACATGCTTGGGTGCAAAGCCCATGCCTTGGGTTCCAAGCCCAAAATTCCCTATCGTGGTGGTGAACCGTAGTGATTGGAGTACCTCCCAAGCTACCAAAAATAAACACCCCCTCTTATTGAGGAAGGTACTTCTAAGACTAGGAAGTAGCTAATCATCATCATCATTATTCACAACACTTGCCAAACTTGTGAGGATCACAATTGTTGCAATCCCTGTAGCATGGACTACGCCTCTCTCGAAATTGCCATTGTCACTAGAAGCATCCTCCTCCTTCTTCTTCTCATGAATCATTTTTCAATCTCTCCATTATTCCTTCTTGGAATTTGCGAATGAACTCTTTCTCCCCATTGAGCACGTGCTCTTCTTGGGTTGCAAAGTCTCCCTCTTAACCTACAAGCTCCATATAGAACTCAACTCCCTCTAAGCCTCTAGAACCCAAACGTTCTTCTCTAGAACATGTACCTGCTCCTCTGAAGCCTACACCTGCACCTACTTCTTTAGAACCTACACCTTGTCCTATGTCTTCTTCTTCCCATGATCCATAGGATTACCCATCAGCCTATATAGAACATGCTCTCTAACTCCAACCACAACACCTATGGAGCTAGAGCCTTTAGGCCTCAGTCTTATCTTCCCATCCTGTAAAAAAATATCAAACCCCTTCTTCTCGATCGCTGAGACATATATCACGTTATATCTTAGTCATGGTACAGATAATACATCTTAGACCCACATCACCTTTCTTGACTCCATCCTGGATAACACAACTCTCGATCCTCAAATCTCCTTCTAACTCTTGTATCCCAACACCTTGTACAACTTCAAATCCCAATCAGCTAGAGTCTCAAAATCCTCTTGTGACTATATCATATGTTTCATCACATCATTGTCCATGTACCATGCATCCTCATCAATGGTTCCTTGTGTAAAATGAGATATCATAGCAAAGTCCTCCTCCTCCTCCAACCTCTTGGTGAGAGCATTTATCTCAATAGAAGTGGTAACACAAGCTACCTCCATCCCTTTCTTCTTCTCATCATCCCCGTCTTTTTCTTCATAAGACATCTCAACGAAAAATGACCCATCTTGCCATAGTTGAAGCACTTGAATTTACTCAAGTCCTTATTCTTCTTACCCTTCATTCATGTTGCAATTGCGACATCATAATCTAAAACCTTCTTCTTTGGATGAAGATCCTCGTCTCACAACTCTTCCTAAATGAAGTCATGCAACAACCTATTCCAGTCTCACAACATTTCTCTAGCAATGATCCCCTTGATGAAGGGATTTTATTTCTCGATGAACCCTTTCAACATAATCCTCACCCTATCAGAATTACAAATAGTCACACTGATGGAAGTAAGCTCAACTTCAACTTGAGACAACCTCATTATATACAAAGTCACTCCTTCACCTTGTATCATCTTGGTGGACTTTAACTTATCCTCCAATACAAGTACCTAATTCTCTTTCTTATTATGGAACAAATTTTGAAGATCCATCCACATCTCATTTGTAGTGTCCTTACGAGAAAAATGAAGTATTATGGCATCCTTCATGTAGGTTTTAACCCCGTACATAAGTTACCTGCATACGAATTCTAAATCACACAAAAAATAAAAATGCGAGAGCATAACACATATACACAGAGATTTCCCACTGGATCCCAAAACCGGGACTACCAGCTTGATTTTTCATTATATTCCTTTCAATGTTAAAATACATATTTATACATGCCGAAGCATCCAATACCATGGACCGAAAACCATCGCGTCCAAAACAATTGACCGAAAACCATCGCGTCCAAAAACATGTGCGAAAATCATGCACAAAACCATAGGTGGGTTTGCCCAACCTAACATAGGGTCCAAAACCAAAATTTTCCGGGGCGTTGCCCCGAACCCCATAAAGTGGGTTTACGGGTACCCCTCAAACCCCCTGTTAACTATGTGGAAAGAATATAACACAACCCAACAATCTCCCACTTGTTGTTTTCTTTCCACAGGGGGCCACAGGAAAGCTTATTCATTTTTCCAGCCCTGAAACACCCATTGTTTCTCTACACCAAGAGAACTTCTAAGAGCTAACAGATTTTGTCAATACATCTGCAGTATTCTTCAAAGTGTCCACCTTTACCAACAACACCTTTTTGTCTTCTATCATATCCCTCACAAAGTGCTACTAAACATCAATGTGCTTTGTCTTTGAATGATAAGCAAGGTTCTTTGCCATGAAAATTGCACTTTGGCTATCACAGTCTATCCTTATAGTTCCCTGCACTAACCCCATACTTGAACACAATCTCTGCAACCAAACTGCTTCCTTGCTTGCATGAGTGGCT
>APFE030459188.1:0-36816 GCA_000404065.3 Pinus taeda | reverse complement strand
GCTGCCCTGGACCCCATAAAGTGGGGTTACGGGTACCCCTCAAACCCCCTGTTAACTATGTGGAAAGAATATAACACAACCCAACACTTCACACCATCTAGGATGATAAATATTTTCCTTGTATCCAATTCGTCATACACTTCCATCTCCTTACATTTGGTTGGCTTCTTGAACTCTTTCTCGAAGAACTCTGAGATCCTCTTGACCTATAATACCAACTTGATCATTTCCTTCCAAGGAATATAGTTATCCATCCCTTCCAACCTATCCTCATACCATAGACCAACTTACAACTTCAACATTGTAGTGAGCCCTTCACCTACAATGTGACCAACTCGCTCTTAAGATGTACATCCTTGTGCACTCTTTTGATTTACTAACGCTCAAAGTAGCTCAGAGGCACTCTAATACCATGTTGAATTTCCATGACCCTAGTGTCTAGTATAGAATCTTAAATATGTGAGGCTATCAAACGAGGAATCTCAACAAGGCTACTTTCAAAACATAACAATACAATGCAGTAAATCAATCACATGCACAACAGGAAGAATAACAACATTATATGTAACCCAACTTTGTTATATTCTAAACATATAATATAACATCCTAGGCCTCTCGTACAAGGGATAATGGCCCTCAAATATCCAAAATTACAAGAATACAATATACAATGAAAGTCTTGTCGCTCTAGTACACAATCACAACCTCTATGTTGTTTCTCATATTGACAGTTTGTAGCTCCCAATATGCTCTCTAGTTTCCCCTTAGTCCACCAAAAAACAACACATAGAGACTCTAGGAGGGCTTCATATTATCACTAATAAAAGTCACTTATGCCACAATGAACTTTGGCTCATCAATCTACTCCTCTAGGCTCACCAACACTCGAGCTATGTAATTACCACTGTAGCAGTCAAATTTTTCCGTCACGGTGTTAAACATTAGGCTCCAAAAATCACCCACATTTAGCTGCCAATTCACCTTCGTGAAACCTAATCAAGGGCCACACTTGGACCACCTACATGTTTCCCTCTAATAGTTCAAAAGTGCCCAATCCAAGTGTCATTCAATCAATGTAAAAACCGATCACTCGTTAGTGCAACCAACCACGGAGTGCATGACCCATGCATACCACAAAACACATCACCCATGCATATCTCATGTCATAAAATGATGACATAAACTATTTTCCTTGGCTTCTCCTAGTTAGGGCATCTGGCACACAACAACAACCCTTTTAAGCTCACCCAGTTAGCCCTCTAAGAGTTGTGACCTCCCTCCATTCTAATATACCAACTTGAAGCTATACTTTTGTCCTATAACAAACCCCTAATAAGACCTCCCAATATTCTTGTACACCCTATGACCTCTCTGCAATACTTACCAAAGTATTGTGGCACCCATGTGCATGCGTTTTAGACCTACAACCTCCCTACAAAGAAAAACTAGATATGCGTCCAACCTAGGAGAGATAAATGACACAAAAGCAATCACAAAAAAAGTTCAACAATTACCTTATTCCTAAAACATTCTCTTGAGGTAAATTCTACCTTTAATAGGAAATAATAATGCCAAAAAAACCCTCTCTCCTTGATGTCGTCTCCTCCACAAACTTTGTTGCCTCAGATTTGCTTATAGAAGAGGTGAATGCCCTTTGGATGTATCAAATTACTCTTCTCCACCTTATATTTATACTAAACATAATGAATCCCAAGAGACATGTCTTTTGGCACATTCACTCTCAAGCCTGCATGACTTACATGCAATAAAAACATCCTTAAACTTCAAAAATTCATTTGTCCACACAAACAACTCAAAATTTAGTTATTTTTATTGCATTGGATTCCTCTCAATGTCCTCTATGATCTCCATCCATCACATGTACAATAGGCCTCATGGAGTCACACTCACATGCTTGGGTGCAAAGCCCATGCATTGGGTTCCAAGCCCACGTGATCTATTGTGGTGCTCCAACCTCCAAACCTCGAACCCTGTGGCTTGGAGTACCTCACAAGATACCAAAATTAAACATGAAGTGTATTACATAATATTCAAAAAGGTATAAAAGAGAAAAGTTGGTCATCACAATTTCAATGGGATGGTTTCCCACTATCACCACTACACTTGTGGAGAACTACAAAAGAACACATGGAGAAAAAATATCCTACATGTAGTATCAATTGCATGTCCACTCTTATCATCAAGGCATTGACCATTATTTCAACTATAGTTCATTGAAAACTAATCCAAACTCTATATATTGCATGAGAAAATAGTTGTAATTCATTAGAGTGGTTGGAAACAAGGATGATACCTTTATTTATCTTCCTCTAATCCCCTAAGAATTAATCAATATATTTTTAAATTGATAGACTCAATTTATTGTTGTCTATTCCATTATCTAATTTCTATCAGTATGCAGTTCTATATATAAGACCAATATTTGAAGCCATATTACTCAAATTACAAGTCTAATTAGAATCTAGTTCAATCAAAGAACCATGCCATTTAGGTTGTCAGAAACCTCTATATTTTCTCAAGATTACCATTTCTTGGGCTACATATAACTTATGAAAGGTAAGCCAATCTAATGCTTATGCAACTCGACAACTATTGTCAATAGTTATTTAATTGAAAACACTAGTTTATGCTCTTCAATATATCTTCTTGGCACAAATTCATAAACAATAATGAATTCCTTTCCCTTTGCATACTAGCTATAAAAAGTAGTGAAATGGTAATTGTTGTACATAATACTTAGTCATTGATGCTAGCAATACTCAAAGCATTCTCCTTGATTTTAATCAAATAGGACATGAATCCTTAGATATTAGATATTCTCTTTAAAAATAGTTTTCTTAGTATATCATGACAAATCTAAGCTTTCATATCTACTTCCTTATAGCTTGACAAACCATCAAATACACCATTCCAAACATTATAAGCATTGGTTATGTTGCTTTGTTCAGATAGTTTTTGGTTAGAAAACTATGCCAAGCACTAATAATGTTTTTAAAAGAAAGGTTATGATTCATGCCAGTTCATGACGCAGGAGCATCGAGCTCAGCAATTTCATTATATTTTAGTAGACATAGGGGGTCTTGTGTTTTCAATGAAGTTGGTTTCCTGAGTATTAAATTAATATAATTATTAAGGTTTTTAAGTAAGTTTATGAGAGATATGAAGAATAGGAATTAATTAGATATTGTGAGGAATATTATAAATGTTCCCGAATGTTGGAGAAGATGAGAAATTTAGGTTAGTTAAGATTCCATAAGGATTGAGAGATTTGGAAATCAATTGTAAATCTTAGATTAGGAATTGGTTTCATGGTTTGTGGAACTAAAGAGGATCCTTAGGGATTAGTTGCGTCAAAAGTGGACTTAGTTCAAAATATTAAGGATCTAAACCAAAATGGGTTACAAAACCTTTTGTATAAATGTAAGCCTAAAAGGAATAGAGAGAGTTAGTTAGTGAGAGAGTGAGAATCAGAGTTCAGATATTAGATAGGGTTTGACTGTAAGCCTACGGGCAGGAAAGGAAAAAGGCCACTGATTAAAAAATCAAGTCAGAGAGAGAGATTCATTATGTAAATAATTGTTTATAAAGACAAGAATTCGACTCCTGAGTTGTGTGCATATATTGATTAATGGAATTATAAATTGTGTGTGAATTAGGGTAATTCTGCATAGTATATGTATGCAGGTTGAATTAAAGCAAAACACAGAGGTGGAGAATGAAGGATAGTGATCTGATCATTTGAATCTGATTGAATGATCAAAGTTGAAGTTCAGATGTGATAGCGCTTAAAACTACGTAGAGGTGAATTAGGGAGGAAGTTGCACTGAAGAACAACCAAAGACCAGAAACCCTGGAGAAAATCCTAAACCACAGAAGAATAGAGAGAGGATAGTGCACAAAGGAGGAGTACAAAAATCAGAAGTGATTCAATAATCTCAGAAAGGATAGATGCATAAAGAATCATATAGGCGAGTAGGATGAATAAACCATAACACTAAGGAATTGCATAAAGATGAAGAAAGGAAAGGAGGAATAAATGAAATAACTGTGTGCAGGAACCATTGGATCACTCTAATCCAGATCCAGGTGTGACGAAGGGCCCTTCCAAGACCTTTTACTTTCGTGACGTGTTAGATTTCATTTTTAAAAGAACATAAATGAATACATCTACGTGATGTAAATCAGAGGAACATGACAATCATCAACACATGAAAACATAAGCCATTGATAACAGAGTTCGTCCAGGAGGGACTCCATCTCCGGGCCCCAATGTCAAGATGGTGTAGGGTGCTGCATTAAGTGTTGTCAATAGTGATGATGTACATAAGAGGTGACGTCGCTATCATACAAGGAAAATTCCCTCCCGCAAGAGTGGCTCCAAGAGATCTTCCGCTACAGTAACTCTCAGTCAAAAAGACTCCTATCAATATGACATAAGCTCATGCATGATGATCATGAGAATCCTGCCAACATGGCATAAAATGGATCTCCATGCAAACATACATGATGAAAACATGAGTATCCCATCAACATACAACAAAGGGATCTCAAAACACAACATGACGAATCATGACAACAAGTACATCATAGAGCTGATCCCACATCACATCAAGTAGGAATCATGAGACAAGTAAGAAACAAGATCCCACATCAAACATCAAACAGAGATCTGTGCAACACAATGCATAGAAAAAGAAGTACATGAATACACTGCATATACCTCGCATCTAGGTGCCATCTCAAGAAGTTGATGTCAAACTGTTGAAGTTGTTCAGACCATCGATCTCACGGCATCGAATTGCATGAAAATGGCTACTCACACATGAATGCTAACACTTGCATTCCACTAAGGAAAGTGGTTGGAAAATAAAATGAGAAAATGAAAAATGTGAACGCACCGTTAGATTTGTGGCATCAAATATTGCAAAATCAACTGCCAAATTTCTGAATTCTGAGAAATTGACAATCTGGGGCACAAGGAATCTTTTAGATTCCCCATAGATTCCTCAAAAATTCTGCTCCATGGGTTGACTGCAAATCTGCATCTCAAAAGGTGAATCCAACCTCGCCACTGCGATCCCTGTGGAAAACCATGAAAAACAACTCTAAACTTCACTATATTCCAACATGGAGAAAAATTACCTCCTCGAGAAAATTTCAAGGATCATGGTTCCGCTCCCTATTTCTATAGCAGTCATGGTTCCACCTACATCAATTTTTGTGCCCGTTCCTGGCCTCCTCCATCTACCCCATGCACTAAGAAAACTGGCTTTATATGAGTTTCTCTGGGCAGATATTCCAATGTAATCAATTTGGTAAAATTAGGCATTAGTTGAGGAGAGGTCAGGTGGTCAAACCTGACCCCTACCTTTCTTTAACACATTATTGTTTGGTTTAAACAAAATGAATTTTGAATGGGGGGTCGGGACTGCATTAGGCAGCCCACCCCCATAATTTCGTATCCATGGTGCATTTGTTGGTGCGTTTTAATGTTTTAATGGTGCATTGTTTTGTTACCATTCCACATTAATGGGGTCACCCGCTTGGGGGCCTGTCACGTGGGCTAGGCGGGTTTGACCCCCATCAGCTCCCTTACCATAGTTTCGCATCATCATTTGAATGGAGCGGAGATGGTGTTCATCGGGTGTTGGCCTCTCCACCGGAGGTGGCCCACCCCATATACATATGGTTGCGTGTATGGTGGAGGGCTCAACGGGGTGATTGTCGCCGAGCCAACTTTAATTTTTTTTGTTTTTTGTAATGTTTGGGAGGAGGGGGGTGACGAGGGTCATGGGCTTTCAACCCAAATTTTTTATAATTTTTATGTAATTTTGGGGTCTGAGGGTGGTGGTGGGAGTCATGTCCCACCACCATATATATTAATTTTTTTTTTTTTTTTTAAAGAAAAGAGGAGAATTTCCAACCTTTAGAAAATAAGGGATATTGGGCAATTTAAGGAGGCCACAAATGTGATCAAAACTAGGCCTAGGTTGGCTAGAATCTAGTGGTCGGGTTCTATCCAAGTTGTCACCTCCTTAAGCCTGCCCAGTTCGCAAAAAGTAAACCAAACTTTGACTTCTTCTAGCTTTCGCATACAGACTCGGTTTGACAAATTGTTCACATCACAATGATCAAGACAACAAGATCTTCGCTCTGGTCCTGGTTTGAAATCATTCTGATCACTTTGATTTTAGAGCTTTCATGAGCCCTCTTTGTCCTGTGTGTGTTTCTCGAGCCAACCGGATCAATCCTCCCCACTGAGGAGCATTTGGTCCTCCAAAAGCATGAAAAATAATTGACTTCTTTGTACCTTGTCTGCATCACAAGTGCCTTGAAATGTCTCACTTACATCTCCTTCACCTTTGTTCTTCGAAGCCTTAAGCAATGAGTCGACACCTGCAATCTGTAGTACATTATTTTTCAAATTACATTCTTGTCTTAACTAAACAACTAACGACCCAAGCATCCCACACTTGCCAGGAGTTTATAACAAATACTCGGTGGTCAAGTTTACAACAAGAGGGATGCAATACCCCAGCTACTGAAACAAGGCCAACATATCATTGTTCCTTCAACAAGTGATGGAAAACTCATCGTCGCTACAACACATGATTTACAAAGATGAGGCTAAACACTATTTTCTTTGACAAGTGATGGGAACATGACATCACTTTCACAGTTTATCATGCAACAAAAAATAAGACTAGACATCATTGTTGCCTAACAAGTGATGGAAACACGACATCACTTTTACATTTTAAAATGCAACAAATGATTTAAAAAAACATGACCATGAAACACTAACATATATGGAAACCATTTTTCACTTATCAATGTGAATGGGTCACCTCCTTGTGGCGATTTTTCTTTTCAAACAATTGTTTCATCTCGTTCATGCACTAACACTTTGCCTTTAAGGAACTATTCTCGACGGAGCCTCCAACATGTGGCTCTTTGATGGCCACTTATATTGCGATGACTACAATAAGTTTTCTTCCTCCAGACCTGTTTAACATGTTTTTTTACATGTTGTTGAGAGGGTCCTTAATGCCTCATCCTTTTGTGTGCTTCCATTCTTTTCCAACACTTAGAAAATGTATGGTTAAGTAATCCACAAAAGGTATATGTCTTTCGATTCTTGTTTTACGTTCATTATTAACAACATGATCAAAATCGAAATGAACATTCGAATGTCAAGAGTGGTTATACCTTTCCTTGCTGTCTCTAGTGTAAGTATGACGATGAGAGCTTGCCTCAGCTCTTTCCCTGTGATGGTCACTGCCATGGTGTTATAGACATATTTGGGCACATCAACCCCAAACTTATATGTCGATGTATTAGGGTTCATCAACCCCTAAAAGAGTTGTTTATACCCTAAAGGAACATAGTCATCTAAATACATCATTCCCCAAAAGTTCCATCTAAGAAACCATCCAGAAATTACCTAAATTGAACCATACTGACTACTCCACTGGAAAAGTACAATGCATACTGATGGTACACTGCCACGGTGCAATGCATACTGATTAGGAATTCTATAGGGTGCGATGGGTGAGGATGTACAAATTTCCGAGATAGTTTGCTAGGTGGTTGCTCATGGAATCTTCTAGAAACTTATCCTATGACACTTGCCTCTCTGAATTCACCCAAGGATGAGTAAGGGATCTAAGAAAATCTCCAATCCCTTCTCTTATGGAATCAACTATAACAAGTGGAATGACACTAATCAAACTCCATGGATGACTCACACCCTTGCACACATCTATAAATGGATCCCTCATCTAAGAGATCTAGAGGCTGGAATGTTGTGAATTGCAAGGAAGTGCTCATAATTTGTAATTGAGGAAAGAGCATTGTATTGTTGGAGTGATCTTTCTATTTCATGAGGTGAAGAGGGATTGAAGCTGGGAGGATGATGCTGGATGAGACAACTGGGTTGTAATTATCCTTTGTATTAATAAAGCTCTTCAAGTTTTCTTCCCTATGATTATGCAATTGTGAATGTTATCATTTCTGAATGCTATCATTTGTTCATTATATATCTAATTCTGTAATGTTTATGTTGTAATAGATCACGATGCTTTGACGGTTCTGTGTTGTTATACTTGCGCAGGTACTCTCCAAGCGTGTTAAGTATGGGGAGGAGTTGTAGGATCTGTCAAAGGGGAGAGAGATCAAGCAAGGGATTAAGTGGAAGTCCCAGGTTGGTTCCATTATCTTTCTCTTATCTGTTACACCTAGAAGAAGTTGTTGAATTGCTTTAAACTGTTGTTTCTAGGTTAGCTGCCAAACCTAGAGGGCTAGAATTATTTAGGAATACTAGTTTTCCCAGAAACAAATTGGTGACTCCACTGGGGAAATGAAAAATGTTTGTTTGTTGTTATTTTTTGTTTTATAAACTATAGACAAAGTCTGAAGTCAGCCAGGTAGCCTTCGAATTGCTCTTGCTCTGCAATTGCATAGTAGATGAATGTTGCTTCAGTCAATCTCTGGTTTAGTTTATGAATTAAAAAATTAACTTACAAGCACATCTAGATGCACTTTTGGTAGCTCAGTAACCTCTCAAGACATTCCATCATACTTTTCTCTTTATTGTTCATCAAAATACAGCTTAACTCATTGAAAACAGCTGCACATCTGAGCCAAAACCCATTTCAGTTGCGCTCCCTAGACCATCACATTGTCTTCCACTATAACTCGGTATGCATCGCACCTCCCGAGTGTAGCAAGTGCAATGCATCTCTGTTTTTGTGAAGCCCAAGTGTGATGATTGACTGAACTCTTTTTCCATTCTAGAAATTGAGGGTTTTTGACCTTGTTTTTAGTTTTGTTTAGTTGTTTTGCTGCATATGAATAGTGCCTCTTTACTGAAGCTTACTTGCATCACTTATATCAGCCTCAATTACATTGGGATTATTGAATGTTTTTGTGTATTTTTTCATCATTTACAATCCTTTGTTGAAAAGTTGTTTAAGTCGATTTGTCGCTTTGATACAAAAAGTGTCGTAATTGTCATTTTGTGTCGAAAAGACAAGTGTCATGAATTCTTCCATCCCCTGATAATCGATTGAACTTTTCTTCATGTATTTGGTTTGATTTTTTTATATTCGAAGTGTCAAAAGCATTTTTATTCAAAATTGAAAAGTGTCGTTTAAATCTTCCTTTCTCTTTTGAAGAAAAATTGTTGAAAAAGTCATTTTGAGTGAAATATTTCAGATCTTGCTGCATTTAGTTTTACTTTTTGGCATTTTTCACATTAAGGAGAACGAAAACAAATACATGCATTTTCATTTAGCATTTTTTGGTTTTTGTGCGAAAAAATGATTTAGGGAAATGCACTAGTGTGTGCTTTTTTTCTCTTTGCTTAAAAATCACTGTTATTTTCTTTACCTAGTAGCTAGGATTTTCATTGCTCAAAATAAACAAATATTGTTTATCATTGTAGATTGCATTTTAGGAATTTCAAATCATCATCATGCGGTGAACCATTGAAAGGAAAAATCTAAACAAGATTAGCTTTAAAATAAATTTCAATGAACCTAACAATGCTTTGGAACTTAACGCAACATATCTAGGGGTCTAGGCTAGAGACGTGTTCTGACGTCATTAAAACTAGTGGCTATCGTTTTCATTGAAGGTTGGGTGATTCCTCCTCCTTGATTCGACAAGTGCTAGCATGGACTTGTGCTCCCCGTACTGTCGTGTATATGTTGGGAGACCACAATAGGCTTAAATCCTTTATCCATAGGAAGCCGAGTTTGTCGCCTTATTGATCACAATGCACTGAACACAACATTTGGGAATATTAACTGTTGTACATAAGTCCTTCGTAATTTCTCTGTAATTTATCACCAAGGTGTATATTGCAGTTTTGTGATTGGTTTGGTAATCCCTCTGCCTAGATTTTTCAGAGTAGCCACTTTCGTTCCTTTTCGACTCTTTAAAAGAAAAGGTACATCTAAGCACTTGTCCTTTCTGGCTCATTAAAAATTGAAGGAGACTAGATTTATCCTTAGCTTTTTCTTGACTCTTAAAAATTGAAAAAGCAAAGTTGTGTCGAAAGTGTCATTAAAATTAATTGACTACGAATAACATTCCTATTCCTTAGTTGATCTTAGGTTGAGACATATGACGACAAATCCGGAATCCACTGATCAAGGAATCCCTTTCGATGCGAATCCTAGTCCTTTTCCTTCTTTTGGAAATATTGGTGCTCCTTATATGGATACATTATCCCTTCCGCGACTTACCATTGGCCTGCCAGTTGGATGTTTTCAACCTGTTTGGTTCAAAATGTCATGATTTCTCCACAATCTAGTACACTTTCAACTGAACAAAATCAACCTCCAGTTGATCCTGAAGTTGACCCTTCACCTTCTTCCTCGCTTGTTTCATCCTCCTCTTCTTCCTCTTCGCTTGGTGAAAATATTGATACTAGTAACCAGGTGGCTAAGAAGAAGAAAAAAGGGTAGGAGAAGAAGAAGAAGCAAATTCAGTAAGGGGGCAACCAAGCAACCATTGCTCCCAAACCCAAATATCCATGCATAATTTTTGTAGGAGACCATATTCACCGATATTTTCCTTACTTTCCTCTGATCTTGAAAGTATGGTCTTCCCATTCACACCATCCCATGTCATCAACCTCTGGAGATCATATTGGTAACACACCATCAACTAGTGATAGTAAAGTTCATGGACAAAAGGGAAAGGTTAGGATTCCATGTAGGTTATGTGAAGGTAATCATTCCCTTCACCTTTGTCCCTTTTTGGATGAAGCCAAAAGACTGTTGGATAAGCGTCCTGCTTCATCACAACAACTTCCATCTGGTTACAGGAAACTCTCCCTAAATCCTTCACTAGTTGAAAAACCAACTGGCTTAAATCAACCATCGGTCGAAACCACTCTCTTTGAAAGTGAATCCTATGAGTCAATACCCAACTGAAATCAACACGTCGAGGTAACGATTAACCCGATTTCACCTTCAGCTAATCGTACCCTTCCCGAAGAGAGTGAAAACGATACCGTTCAAGTTCTTTTTGTTACTTTGAATTCTAACGACCTTGGGGGAAATATCCATGTTCAATCAAGACAGGAGGAAAACCCTCCAGTTCTCATAACTCAAGAGGTTAATTCTCCCATTTCTTTGTACCCCCTCCAAGTAGTCTAGTCACTTCCTTTGATTGGAATTGACGAGCAAGATCCCGCCTTCCTTCTTATATGCCTTTCCAGATCATAGTGAAAGTTTGTAAAATGATTGTGTCCGGCACTTATTATAGATGAGGGTGCATTAGTGAGTATCCTTTCCTCAACTACTTGGAAATAGCTTGGCTTGCCACCGCTTATGCCTGTTATGCAAAATCTGTTAGACTTTAACAAAGGAACTAGTCGACCATTATGGATCCTTCCTAAGTTACCTATTACTATGGGAGGGAAAATCGTTCATCAGAACGTGATGGTAGTCCCAAGACCTTTAGACTACAATTTACTTCTTGGGAGATACTATGTTTATAACATGGAAGCTATTGTTTCAACACTCTTCCGAGTGATGTGTTTCCCGCATGAAGCAAGATTGTCACCATTGAACAGCTTTCATTCCCCAATCCAAACATAGCTCCAAGTAAATCATCATCCCTAAATGGTCCATTTACATCATCGGTATCACTTGAACCTTCATTCCATCCACCTGATAGCCATGAGTAGTTTGGTGAACGTAATGAAACTTGGGGGCCATGCACCTAATGTTAAAATAATAAGTTTCCCTGTAGGTTATGTGATTGGTCTATCACACCATTCACCTTTGTCTATCTGAACGAAGCCAAAGAGGTGTTGGATAAGTGTCCTGCTCCACTGCAATGACTTCCATCTGGTTACAGAAGACTCTCGTCCTGCTTCGCCGTAGTGACTTCCATTTGGTTACAGGAGACTCTCGTCCTGCTTCACCATAGTGACTCCCATCTGGTTACGAGAGACTCTCCCTTTCATCATGCTAGGGGCATGCAAACCAATTTTTTTCAAACATATTTTTCCATTCTAAGCTTGTGTAAAAAAGAAAATAAAGCAAAGCATAGTTTGTTCTTTTCAAGCTTGTGTAAACATGAAACCGAATCCAAGCATAGTTCCCCATGGTTCAAGCTTGTCTAAAAATGAACCCATTTTCAATATTTAAAACCCTTGTGATTTCCATTCTATTAGCCTTTTGAGCCTTGGTTGTGTACATCCCATCACCACCATCCCTTTGGCCAATCATACGCTTCCACTTGTTTGTTTTACCCTTTTTGAGGAATAGTTGCAATGAGTGGTCTTATTAGCCAGCCTCTTCACATAAATCAACATGTTTTGAGAAGTTCCAACATCACCAGAACTAGTTGCTACCCTTGACACCACTCGTTCTTCAAAATAGAGTCCTCTTTAAACCCTTTTAAGACTCGTTAAATATGAAAGGATTGACGAGTGCTTGTCTTTTCCAGCGCGTTAAAGTATTGGAAATGTCATCCCTCCTGTATGATTTTGTCCTTTTTCAGACCTGAGGGATTGTTTTATGAAAAAGAACTTATGGAGTTTTCTTTTCGTCCCTTTTCAAACTCTCTAAACATGAAAAGGACCAATTTATCCTTGTCATTAAACTCATTAAAACAATAGCGACAAACTTGTCCATCTAGACGAAACCGAGTTTCATTGTCGCTAGACTCGTTAAAATATTAAAGAGTGACAAGTTTGCCCAAAGGGTGAATTATAGACAAGCATATGTTATCCTCCTCAAGCTTGAGAAAAATAAAGAGGTATTGGTCAACAATGACTAGGGAGAAAGGGAAGAAACCTGAAGAATTTATGGTAGCAAGTTGCTCTTGAAGATGACACTTTCACTTCATCTCCATTATTGAGTTGGGTTGGGTTATTCTGTTCAACGGTCATCTCACCATTGGTATTTCATACCATCCATCTTTTGGGGTTAACGCTACCAATTCATCTCAGTGTGGCTGACATGTTGAAGAGAAGTCATTCAGTTGAGAAACCACAATCTAGTTAATGTCTCATACACTGCAATACCTCAAACCTTCATTTTTTCATGACCACCATTCCTGAACCTTGTGTCATCAGTCCATTTTCGCCTCCAGAAATCATTTGCTTCATTTCATTTCGTAAATGTGGGATACATCAAGGCCCTCCTATGATGAGTCATTTTTTTTCGACATCAGCTCATTATCCAAGAAGTTGACTTAGAAACACCCCTTTTAGTGCTTTGAAGCTTGCATACATCAATGGCAAGTTTCTCACTTCCAGCAACACATTGACATCAATGGCCTTTGACCGAAAGATTTTGCGTGGTGTTCGTCATCAGATCATATATCCACACCACGTGAATTGCACTGTAGTACCTTGAGGGTCATTATCATTATCAATGATTCCTCTCACATCTGTTAACAACTTACATCATTGGTTGGTAATCAGGCAATGTCTTTCCATGTTTAACTTCATAACATATCTTCACATGGATTGACTTGTACATCGAGCGAAGATTGAACGAGTTTGAAGACCCCAGATCTAGTTTCATCCATCCAAGCTGTGATATATTCAGGCACATAAAAACATCAAATGTACAAAGGTTCTACACAGATGTTCATCCTAACGAAGGATGATGACTCTATATCTGAAGAATCACTAGTCTATATTTGTAGATGACTATCTGATCTATGTACATGAAATGAATTTATAAAGTTGAGCATGGGAATGCCTCCCTCAGCTAGATCATGAAAATTATATTATGATGATATATTGTAATGTAACTTATGCAGGTCACCTTCAAGTTTGAAACTTCGGATCCTCATGATAAAGCATTTCACTCGACATCAATATTTTCGACTTCATGCTTTAGGGTCAATTGTTATAGACATATTTGGGCACATCAACCCCAAAATTATATGTCGATGTATTAGGTCTCATCAACCCCTAAAATAGTTGTTTCATACCCTAAAGGAACATAGTGATCTGAATACATCATTCCCCAAAAGTTCCATTTGAGAAACCATCCAGAAATTACCTAAATTGAACCATATTGACTTCTCCACTAGCAAAGTACGATGCATAATGAGTGGTACACTACCAGGGTGCGATGCATACTGATTAGGCCTTCTATAGGGTGCAATGGGTGGGGATGGACAAATGTCTGAGATAGTTTTCTAGGTCGTTGCTCATGGAATCTTCTAGAAACTTCTCCTGTACCACTTGCGTCTTTGAATTCGCCCAAGGATGTGTAAGGGATCTAAGAAAATCTCAAATACCTTCTCTTATGGAATCAACTATAACAAGTGGAATGACACTAGTCAAATACCATGGATGAATCACACCCTTGCACACATCTATAAATGGATCCCTCATCTATGAGATCTAGAGGCTGGAATGTTGTGAATTGCAACTAAGTGCTCATAGTTTGTAATTGATGAAAGAGCATTGTATTGTTGGAGTGATCTTGCTATTGCATGATTTGAAGAGGAATTGAAGCTAGGAGGATGATGTTGGATCAAACAACTGGGTTGTAATTCTCCTTTCTACTAATAAAGCTCTCCAATTTTTCTTCCATATGATTGTGCAATTGTGAATGTTATCATTTGTGAATGCTATCATTTGTTCATTATATATCCGATTCTGTAATGTTTATGTTGTAATAGACCACGATGCTTTGACGGTTCTTTGTTGATGTACTTGTGCAGGTACTCTCCAAGCGTGTTAAGTATGGGGAGGAGTTCCAGGATCTATCAAAGGGGAGAGAGATCAAGCAAGGGATTAAGCGAAAGTTCTAGGTTGGTTCCGTTATCTTTCTCTTATCTGTTACACATAGAAGAAATTGTTGAATTGCTTTAAATTGTTTTTTCTATGGTAGTTGCCAAACCTAGAGTTCTAGCATTATTTAGGAATACTAGTTTTCCCAGAAACACATGGAATGATGGGGATGTGTTCCCATGATTCTCTTTCCTCGATGATTTCGATGATGTCTTGAAAGAATCTGACACCTTTGGGCATTCTCCTTTGGTGTATCCCATGCCTGTAAATTGAGGTCTTTGCACAACCTCCAATGGTCGGGTTATGCTTTGGTTATTAACACCAAGTTCTTCTTCCTCCTTCTATCTTGTCCTAGTAAGGAGCCTCATGTTTGTCCCTATAATTGGGATCTCCAAATCTCCAATAGAAATCATACTAGATGAAGATGAAATTGAAAGGAAATCAACATCTTTTACCTCCTCTGTCGATTTGGAAAGAACTCATGAGGGCTTCTCATCATCTGTTGTTGGTGTTTCGCTAACTGTCATGGCGCATTCCTCGACTTCCTTTCTAACATACCCAAGTCCTTTTTGACATGGTAATTCTTCTACTTTGATGGGGTTGACAATGCCTTGGCCATTAACACCCAAGCCCTTCCCTTCATACCCCATTCTCTTCAACTGTTTGGATCCAATTCCTATGGTATGATTTTCAAAAATAGCGAAATCATCATCAGGATACATGCATGAATTCAGAGAACTACATTTTACATTACATGGGTCATGTTGTAGCTTTTCCAAGGCCTCGTCCTTTGCTTACAGCTGTTGTAGCAAACATTTTTTTCCTCTTTCTCTTCATATAGACGCATCTTCAATTCAACGTTCTCTGCTTGAAGATTCTGCTTTTTGTGCTTCAGTTCTTCCAAGCCCTCTTCTATGGCTTGCAACTAAAAATGCAATCGCTCCCTTTCCTCAATCTCTTTGTGTAGAGTTTCATACATTATCTCTACCCTTTGGGAAATTTTGAGCATGGTTTCGTACATCGCTTTTTCATCCTCTGTTATTGCACATTCCGTTGTTCACACTATAATTCACATCCACACAAAGACCGATCTGATACCAATTGATCTAGGTCTGGGTGTGACGAAGGACCCTTCCAAGAAATTTTACTTTTGTGATGTGTTAGATTTCATTTTTAAAAGAACATAAATTAATACATATGCATATTGTAAATAAGAGGAACATGACAATCATCAACACATGAAAACATAAGCCATTGATAACGGAGTTTGTCCAGGAGGGACTACGTCTCCGGGCCTTGGTGTCAAGATGGTGTAGGCACTACATTAAGTGCTACCAATAGCGATTATGTACATAAGAGGTGACTTCGTTATCATACAATGAAAATTCACTCACACAGGAGTGGCTCCAAGAGATGTTCCGCTACAGGAACTCTCAGTAAAAAAGACTCCTAGCAGTATGACATAAGCTCATGCATGATGATCATGAGCATCCCTCCAACATGACATAAAAGGGATCTCCATGCAAACATACATGACAACAACATGAGTATCCCATCAACATACAACAAAGGGATCTCAAAACACAACATGACGAATCATGACAACAAGTACATCACACAACTGATTCCGCATCACATCAAGAAGGAATCATGAGACAAGTAAGAAATAGGATCCCACATCAAACATCAAACATGGATCTCTATAGCAAAATGCATAGCAAAAGAAGTACATGAACACATTGCACATACCTCACATCCAAGGGCCATCTGAAGAAGCAGATGTCAAATTGCTGAAGTTGTTCAGACCATTGATCTCACAGCATCGAATCGCATGAAAATGGTTACTCGCAAATGAATGTTGACACCTGCATTCTACTTATGAAATTGGTTGGAAATTAAAATGATGAAATGAAAAATCTAAATGCACTATCAGATTTGTGGCGTCAAATAGTGCAAAATCGACTGTCAAATTTCTGAATTATGAAAAATTGACAATCTGGGGCTTAAGGAATCTTTTAGATTCCCCCTAGATTCCTCAAAGATTCTGCTCCATGGGTGGACTGGAAATATGCAACTCAAAAGGAAAATATGACCTTACCATTGTGATCCCTATAGAACACTGTGAAAAACGACTGTAAACTTGATTATATTTCGACATGGAGAAAAATTACCTCCTTAGGAAAATTTCAAGGATCATGGTTCCACTCCCTGTTTCTATAGTAGTCATGTTTCCACCTGCATCGATTTAGGTGCGCACTCATAAAACTAGGTTTATATGAGTTTCTCTAGGCGAATATTCCAATGTAATCAGTTTGGTGTAGCAGTAAAAATCAACATTAGTTGAGGAGGGGTCACGTCGTCAAACCCTGCCCCTCCTTTTTTTAACACTTTATTGTTTGGTTTAAACAAAATGAATTTTGAATAGGGGGTCAGGTTCACAGTGGGCAGCCCGCCCCCATACCTCCATATCCATGACACATTTGTTTAAACATTTGTTGGCATGTTTTAATGTTTTAATGGTGTGTTGTTTTGGTACCATTCTACATTAATGGGGCCGCCCGCGTGGGGGCCGACCACGTGGGTCAGGCGGGTTCAACCTCTAGTCACTCTCTTACTATAGTTTCCGATCATCTTTTGACTGGAGTGGAGATGTTGCTGATCGGATTTGGGCCAGGTCCACCGAAGGTGGCCCCTGCCCACCCCATATACATATGGTTGCGTGTATGGTGGAGGGCTCGGCGGGGTGATGGCCACCGAGCCAACTTTATTTTTTTATTTTTTTTTGTAATCTTTGGGGTGGGGGGACAACGGGGGTCACTGTTATGTAATTTTTGGGTCCACGGGTGGTGGCGGGGGTCATTTCCCACCACCATATATGTTATTTTTTTTATTTTAAAAGAAAAGGGGAGATTTTCCAACCTTTAGAAAATAAGGGATATTGGGCGAATTAATGAGGCCATAAATTCACCTAGAATTTGTCCGAGGTTGGCCAGAATCTGGTGGCCGGGTTCTGTCCAAATTGTGGCCTCCTTAAGCGTGCCTAGTGAGCAAAAAGTCAATCGAACCTTGACTGCTTCTAACTTTCGCATACAGACTCAGTTTGACGAACTGTTCACATCACCGTGATTAGGATGATGAGATCTTAGCTTTGGTCCTAGTTCAAAATCATTTTGATCACTTTTATTTTTGATCTTTCATTAACCCTTTGTCTTGTGTGTGTTTCCAGGGCCAGCTAGATCACAGTCAGATCAACGTACAAGATTGATAGAATAGGATCCATGGAGATCTTATCGTGCAAAATAAATTCAAGAAGTGAAAGGATCAGATTTAGTCACGTGACAGTAGAATAATAGACTAGTCTACGTAAGTGGTAAGTAGTATCTCACGCGGTCTCAAAATGGTAAACGATATTTTACAAATTCATGCGATTAACTTGAGGGGTTGACACGTAGCACATTGATGGGGAAGCAAAAATGATGATCTCGTGCACTCTCAACCTATTATGTATCATGCTATTAATCGCGCAAGATTACACAATCATCATTGGATTTAGGTAAATGAAATATACGGTGGAAATCAGCCGGGCTAGTTGGCGCGTGATATGTCGCGATAGCCGTCAGATCAGACGGGACAGATCAACAATGGTAATTCGGAGTGCCCAAAAGTCAAGTGTTGAAATAAATACTTCAATTGCGCAACAAGCGGTTGACAATGATTGGTCAAGTTTATTGTGGATTGAATGGTAAGAAAATCCACGGGTGTAATCTGATTAACATATGATTAAATAGCTTCCCCTTAAGCATTTATTTAAGAGCATTAAGAAGGTTTTACTAAGAAGGAATATTAAAATTCCTGGGACATAGTGTGACATGCAATTTTATTTGCATAATGTGGGTAGATGTTGTTTAGGTTGCGTCATTTATGGTATCAAAGCTCAATAAGGAAACTCTGCGTGTAAAAGTTCTTTGAGAAGCATTTAGAACAGAGTTATGTTTTGAAGGTGAGATGATATGTTTTTGTTTTAATCTAGTTTGAAGATAGTGTTGGATAATTTAGGCTATAAACAAAAAGGAGGTATCTTAGCAAAAGAAAAGAAGCAGTAATGAAGAAAGATGGTAAGAATTTCTCACTGAAAGATGAGGTGGCCAGAACCTAGTATTTCGTTTGTGATTGAAATACAAGAGTACAGCTATGTTCTTAAATGGTGAGGATGAGTTGAAGCCTAGAAGGAGCTCAGAGGGATGCTCAAGTGGTTCCAGAGAATAGAGAACCAAGTTCTTGCCAAAAGACAAAGTACAGAGGAAAGCTTGGTGAGGTAAGTGGTTGCAGGGAGGACTTGCTTTTATAGAGGCTTTAGTGCAACTCATAGTAAGTGAGTGAGGAACTCATGAAGATAGAGAAGGAGATGAATACTGAAAGTCATAACAGAGATAATAGAGGCTCTGAGGAAGACCACAATAGAATAAAGGTTAAGAAAGAGGATGCTAAGGCAAATGGCATACAAAGACAATTAAGTGAAGAAGAATATGAGAGGGAGAAGGCTCAGATTGCAGTTCATCTTGAGATATTGATGAAGATGTTGCAGATAAATAAAGAAGACTAGAGGCATGGTTGTGTCATGAGGAAGAAAGTAAAGTGGCAGAGGCTACAAGAGAAGTGAAATCAGCAGGCGAATATGCAGTTAGTAGAAGAGCTGATGAAGCTTGAAAAGGTAATGAATGATAAATTGAAATCTGAAAAATTGAGAGAAGTTGAGTTGAGGATGGACGTTTCCATTTGTGAAGTAAAACAAGGTGAAGTTTTGGGTGGAGATGAAGACTAGAGATTTGTGAAAGATCTTATGAACCATTGTGTGAATTCAAGACAACAAGAAGTTTATTTTGCTGAGGAAGGAATTATTGATGATTTTCTGAACTGATGGACAAATTCAGATTAACACGAGGATGTAAAACCCTATATTTTTGAATCTAATAATTTTGATGTGATTACAGGTTTTGCAGAAGATGAGCAGTCTTTTGTAGTTGTCAAAAGCAGAGAAGAGTATCTTTCAGAAGATAAATACTGTGAAGTAAAGAATGATGGAAAATGTCTCTTGAATGAGAAAAGCACTGACTTATTGCAGCGAAAAGAATTTAGTAATGCATTGATATTTGAAGCTGTTACATCAGAAGAACAATTTCTTGTGAAAGAAGGAGATGATATTTAGTCTGAAGAGCTAATATGTGAAGCAACAATTGAGACTGTTGAACCTTGTAATTTTCAAACTAATAATTTGTGTATAAATGAAGGAATTATAAGTGATGATGAAGTACTTATGAAGTGTTAAAGAGAAATTAAATTGCTGGAATATTTACTGGAAAACTCGGAGTATGGCAGTGTGATTCAGAGGAAGGAGTTCACTACAGTGGACAAGAATAGAAAGACATCATTGAAGCAGATGGTGTGGAAGAGAGACTTGTTGACAGTTTCAAGAGTTCTTAAGGGAATTCTTTAAAGATGTTGAATCAGCATAGTGATGTGGTGATAGAGGAGGAAACATAAGAGCAACATACTAAGATGTTGCGAGAGAAAGAGAAGGTTAGACATGCTGATGAGGAAAATTAAAAGCATGAAGATACCATGCTTGAAGAAATTAAATTGATTGTCTGAATCAGTCAAGAAAGTGAATGACAATTACTAAGGGTTGTCAAGGAAGAGGAAGGAAAATATGTTGGAAATGATGTACATCATAATGATGTATTTGAGAGGAATCAAGTACAAGGGGAATTGGAGGGAAATTTATTTTTTGAAAGTAAATTTATAGATATTGAATAGAGGTTGTTTGGAAAGTCACAAGAGGGTAAGGATGAAAGTGCGGTAGTAAGAATATGATAACTTCAAGGAGAAGATAAAAAACAACAATATGAAGATAAATTGGACGTAGAGATTGAAATAATAATAAGATTGATGAAGAAGGAGCCTCAAAAGAAAACAACAGTAAGAGGGCCAAGAAAAATTAAGAGAAAGACAATAACAAACTGTGAAAGCATAGCTAGTGGGCCAAAGCAACCTAAAGTGTGGAGACCTGGAGAACAACAACAAACAATAGTAGAAACCAAAGACAAATTACACAATAAAGTATGGGATCCAAGAGGACAAAGATTGCTAGCACATGATGTGGAGATCATGATTATTTTAACCTTGGGAGTCTGATGCAGGAGCATCCATCTCAACAATTTCATTGTATTTTAGTAGACATAGTGGGTCTTGTGTTTTCAAGGAAGTTGGTTTCTTGAGTATTAAATCAATGTAATTATTAAGGTTTTTAAGTAAGTTTATGAGAGATATGAAGAATAAGAAATAATTAGATATTGTGAGGAATATTGTAAATGTTCCCAAATGTTGGAGAACATGAGAGATTTAGGCTAGTTAAGTTTCCATAAGGATTGAGAGATTTGGAAATCAATTGTAAATCTTCGATTAGGTATTGGTTTCATGGTTTGTGGAACTAGAGAGGATCCTTAGGGATTAGTTGAGTCAAAAGTGGACTTAGTTCAAAAGATTAAGGATCTGAACCGAAATGGGTTACAGAACCTTTTGTATAAATGTAAGCCTAAAAGGAATAGAGAGAGTTATTTAGTGAGAGAGTGAGAATGAGAGTTAAGAGATTAGATAGGGTTTGATTGTAAGCCTACAGACATGAGAGTAAAAAGGCCACTGATTAGAAAATGAGGCTAGAGAGAGAGATTCATTATGTAAATAATTGTTTATAAAGACAAAGAATTCAATTCCTAAGTTGTGTGGGGTGTATTTATTAATGGAATTATAAATTGTGTGTGAATTAGTGTAATTCTGCATAGTATATGTATGCAGGTGGAATTAAAGCAGAACACATAGGTGGATAATGAAGGATAGTGGTCTGATTGTTTGAATCTGATTGAATGACCAAAGTTGAAGTTCGGATCTGATAGCGCTTAAAAGTATGTAGAAGTAAGTTGAGGAGGAAGTTGTGTTGAAGAACAACCAAAGAGCAGAAACCCTTGAGAAAAACCTAAACCATAAAAGAATAGAGAGAGGACAGTGCACAGAGGAGGAGTACAACAATTAGAAGTGATTGAATAATCTCGAAAAGGGTAGATGCATAAAGAATCATATAGGTGAGTCGGATGAATAGACAAGAACATTGAGGAGTATCTCACACAGTCTCAAAATGGTAAACGATATTTTACAAATTCATGCGATAAACCTGAGGGGTTGACATGTAGCACATCTGTGGGGAAGAAAAATTTCTTATCTCGTGCGCTCTCAACCTATTATGTATCATGCTAGTAATCATGCGAGATTACACGATCATCATTGGATTGAGGTAAATGAAATATACAATGGAAATCAGTCAGCCTAGTTGGCTTGTGATACATCACAATAGCTGTTGGATGAGACATGACAAATCGACGATGGTAATTTGGAGCACCCAAAATTCAAGTGTTGGGATAAATATGTTAGTTGTGCAACACGCTGTTGACGGTGATTGGCTAGGTTTGTGTGGTTTGGACAGTAAGAAAATCCATGGGTATAATCTGATTAATGTGTGATTAAATATATTCCGCATAAGCATTTAATTAAGAGCATTAAACCTTGGTTTAAGAAGGTTTTACTAAGTAGAAATATTAAAATTGTTGTTGCATAGTGTGACATGCTATTTTATTTTCCTAATTTGGGTAGATGTGGTTTAAGCTCCGTGAGTTCATGTCATAAAGATTGTAGAAAAATACCTTTCAGATATCTACTCAACATGCTATCTTCCAACTAAGGAATATGAATAATAAGGTTAATCATGATTTTATAAGAGAAGAGGAAAGGATATAATAAGCTTTATAAAACTAAATATTTTGAGATTTGTTATTGCAAAAGAACGTAGGAATGATATTTCAATTTTTCTAAAATAAAATAAAACTTTAATCATATGAAATATGGACAATAATATAACAATTCATTAAAGGTATGGTGAAAGAAAATGAATGCTATCATAAATATTTTAGTATAACATAACATTACTAGAAGATAGGGAAATTGATGCTCAATTTATCCACTTAGAGATATCTCATATAGCTTCAAGTATTTGTACTTATGAAAACATAGTGTGAGACTTACAAAGGAAAACTAATTAGGTATTTAGCATGAATAGGTTAAGATATGTTGTAAGAAAAGGGTTAAATGATTAGATGGGAGTAGGAGACATATTCTTGGATGTAGTCAAATTCGAGATAGGTGAAATATATGTATTTCAATATAAACGGTTAGAAATGCCTATTTCTTTATGAACATCGATTGAAGAAATAAAAGGGGGAAAGAACAAATAGTCCTTATTTTTTTCAATACAAAAAATGGGGCTATTAATTGAACTTATTCATAGTGCTTCATTCTCCATGCCAAAGCCTATTTGTGTGCAACCACCTAATCCTTATTTTGGAGAAATTTTGGGTGAAAACGAGTCTCAACTAGATGTCATAAAAATAAGGTATGCTAAGGATAATGTTTTTACAATAAAAAAGAGAGAATCTTGAGTTGAATGAAGAAAAATATCCCACGTAAATGCATATGGGCAAGTCAGAGAATTTAAAAGTAATGTTGGGAAACATATACGTTTTAATGAGGTGGGAGGACTAATTGGGAGGGTGCTCATTAAATGATTCATAGGGAAAATTGTTAAAGGATAAACCATAAAATTATGGATGAATTTTGGCCCTCATGAGTGTGTATAAAATCAACTATATATAAAGCACATTATAAATGAGAATTCTTAATTTCATGGAGCTAAAAACACAATTTTAAGGAATGTTTGAAAAAACATATATAATACCAAGTTTACCTCATTGTGGATCACTAGTTTTGTTTGTAATTAAAAAGGATAACACCCTTAGGATGTGAATTATTATAGATAAATGAACGAAATCACTGTGAAAAATAAGTATCCATTACCTTAGAGTGATTTTTTTTCATTAAGTAAATGAGAACAAATATCTTTCCAAATTTTTGTTGGCATTGAGATAACATCATGACATAATTAAAGATGATGATATTTATAGGACAACTTTTAGAAAAATATATGGCCAATATAGTGGTAACATTTGGTCTTAACAATGCACCACTTACATTCTTGTGTCTCATGAATAACATGGGATATGTTTATATTGGTATTTATAGATGATATTGTCTTCTATTCTAAGTTAGAGGAATAACATAGAGAACATACTGGATTGGTTTCGCAGGTATTAAAAAAACATCACTTAAATGTCAAGTTAAGTATATGTAATTTTTGACCATGAAAATCATTTCTAATCAAAGAATATAAATTGATATCATTTTTTATTTTTTCTTCACCTGAAGAAAGTTTTCATTATGTGAGGGCGTTAAGGTAATATCATCTGATAAATCCTCCAAGTGTGTTTAAATAAGGGGGGAGTGTTCAAACATGTTAACACAACCTCGGGTATAGAACATGTTGTGTAGCCAACATACTAATCTATTGCTAGTAATTAGACTAGTGCATTTTTGGATATGGGCTGTAAATCTTATTTTTATGGGCTACAACTCTTATTTTTATACATGCTTCTTCTAGTTGTAATGCTTTTTAAACCTTGATATGTTCTATAGATCTATATATAATTTGCAGAGTGAATGGCTTCATCCTAAAATCCTAGGGGCTAAATTTTTTGTTTGTAGCGTGCAATTTTCCATTTCTTTTACTATTCAGATTTTTCTATTAGTTGTGTTGTTCTAGCATAGAGTAACATTGATGACATATTGCATTTAAAATCCTAAAGAATATAAACTAGTTTACACATATTTTTCCTCTATTATCTAATCAAAGCATTAGAAAGTAACAAGAAAAATATTTTTCAACAAGGACCTTGAAAACACAAATTTTTTTTTTCTGAGTACTTCACTCTTTTAGGTAAAAATAATAAAATTGAGTTCACTTTCATAAATAATCAATAAATAGTAGAAAATACTTGGAACTAAAATAGAACATAGTGGGTAAATGACGACATACATAAATAAGAACATATTGCAAAGGTATTTATGCACTTCAATAGGAACCTTTGTCTGAACTATACAACACAGATGATATACACAATCTTGGATAAAAAAAATTCAAAGCCTCATACCATATTTTGCTTAAATAATTGTTGAAATGAGGAAAAAAATTATGTCTAAACTGATCATGCCAAAGCCTATTCATACCATCAATGTTCATGTCCAAAACATGAGAACATGATGATGAATAACAATTAGCAAACTTATACAACTACGAAAAATTATCAACAATACTTCAAGCTATTACATGCTTATGTCCATGAAAATCTTTGATCATAACATTGTGAGGAAAGAAATTTCTATAGTTTTCCCAATAACAATAAAATCTTTTAATTGATAAATGGAGAGAATAATATGGGAAATATTGGGAACATAAAGTACATAGAAAAAAGCACAGTCTAACTAAATAGTTGACTATTTCACAATTCCTAAGGAATTGTGATTTTCAACAAACAATTTCTTGTTGTTACAAACATATGTAAAAAGAAAATGTAATATATCCTCAACCATGTGATGATATTCATTTAAATATCAAGTCCAATCACCTACATAAGGATTTTTGTTCATTGAATATGATATCTAAATACAAATCAATTGTGAAATAGATATCCAAAATATGGAATATCCTAGATGTATGAAAAATACACATATGCATCCTTCCTATGTTGAATATGATTAATAACACATGGTGTCTATTACCAAAACATCCAATACAAATCAATAGTTTCATGAGTAATCCTTTTTTTATCTTGATGTGATTTTATAATACATGATATCTAATATCCAAAAGTAGTGTTGAATGAGTTACGATAGACTTAAGCTTCTAGATATGGATATATGTTACTTATGGTTGATTTATATGGAATCCAAAACAATTGAATGAGGTGAAAAAAACATACATACTTGGTCTGAATATAATTTATAATGTAAGTATATGATACCAAATCATTCTATATGAATTATAATAATCTCCCTCACTCATCTTGATACATCTCACTTCAGACTAAGATATGTTATATCTGTCCTTTAAATCATTCAACTAATACCTCAACAAGCTTAACTCTAGATCTCTCTATATAATGCACCTACCACATCACCAACACATACACTTGACAAATCATCATAATTAAACAAATATATGCCATGTAGGATGATGCCACATATGAAATTTTGGTAATGACACATCATATTGCACATCAACATTGATGTTCATCCAATATTAAGATATTCAATTTCCATATGTTAATAAGAAATGATAAAAATAATGAAAGGGGTTTCTAGGAAAATGATATCTTGCATCTCATTATCCAAGAAAGTCAAGGGACATTAATATGGATTTCCTTTGGATTCAGATACATGCAATTGACATCCAATATCAACATGATCCTTACTATGATTTTTGAAGCTTCATCTAGCTAGAGATGACCCCTATTTGTATATATAAGACATTTGGAATAATTATTCTTATAGGTTGAGGAACAATCTTAGATACCAAATAAAGGATTTTTCCTTATGAATTTAAGCATCCTCAAAAAGGGAATTGTATGTGAGATTAGATTAAATTAATCCCCAAAAATCATATATACAAATTCTAAGATTTTTACGATCTTAAAATTTACCATACAAAACTAAAAATAATTAAAATGAAATCCTTATAAAAAGTTTAAAATAAAAATTAAATCATTAAATCCTTAAAATTCATTAAACAATCAAAATTTATAAGGGTAGAAGATTATTTTATGATTAATTCATATAATAATGTAGAGTTGTTGTATATGCTACAATTGCTACTCAAAGATCAATTGCTTTGAGACAAATTTTAGCTTTACAATTGAAAAGAAGTTTCACAAGAGGTTATAAATTATATGAATTACATATAGAGCAATTAGAAGAAAAAAGGTCAAAGCTTGAAGATTATCCAATACTAGAAGAATTTAAGGATATAATCTCAAATGAGATTTGTTTATCTCCTAATACATATACTAATTTTTCCAATGATCTTATACCAAGATAATCAAATATATATAAATAATATTATGAAATGCTTACTTTTGATTTGATGGATCTAAAAATGGAACTGTAGGAACTATTTGACAAAAGATATATTGCACCAAGTGTATCTTCTTGTGGAGCACTAGTTATATTTATAAAGAAAAAGGGTTGAACAGTTAGGATGTGCATTCTTATAGACAACTAAACAAAATTATGGTGAAAAATAACTATCGATTACCTTTGATTTATTGTCTATTTTATCAAGTGAAGGAGAACAAATATTAATAAAAAATTGACTAGAGATTGAGATATCATCACGTCAAAATAAAAGATCAAGGTTATAAAGAGAGCTTCTGCGTAAATCACATAAGAAAGATTTCTGCCAACGCGTTTCGAACCAACCAATGTGGTTCATCGTCAGGACAAGTTGAAAATACAGATCTAGCTCAGCGTTATAAATAGTCCAGGCAGAGACTCCAACAGCTAAAAAACTCTAACGGCTACTTAATCACTCAAGAACCCCAGTCAAACATCCTCTAATTAAATTAATACTAAAATATTATTATATTCAGCGCTAGGTTAATCTGGTATAAATAATCCATTTATTTAATTTCAGATATATATGTTAAAATTAATTCATCTAACCTAAATATATATGTATAGGGCCCTATTAGTTAAGATTGTTATCCTAATTGTGATTAATTTATTAAAATAGTAATGCATTATATGGTTATATGTGTCAAATAATAATATATATAATCAATACTATAAAAATAATTAGATAATTAATTTATATTAATATATAAATGTCCTAAATAGAAACTACGAGGGGTTATATGTATTGATATTAATAGTTAAATTATGGTAATCATAGATTAATTTGGTATTATATATAAATTAATTTTAACTGAAAATAATAATATTATTAATTAATTTGGTATTATATATAATTTAATTTTTATTGAAAATAATAATATTATTATTATTAATTAATTAATATATTTAAATTAGTCAATAAAAGCCCTAAATATTAATATTATTAATTAATTAATATATTTAAATTATTCAATAAAAGCCCTAAATAGAAACTACGAGGGGTTATATGTTAATTATTACCGAAAATAATAATATTATTAATTAATTAATATATTTAAATTAGTCAATAAAAGCCCTAAATATCCATACTATGCTATGGTTATATTAATTAATCTAATATTAAATGAGATTAAAAATGAAATGAGGAGGGAGATATTTCCTATAAATATAGGAGCTCTAAATTAATTGTTATGCTATTTGCTTTAAATATAAGTAATAATTAATGAATAATTTAAGCTCAATTTTAATAAAAATGAGATACTGCTACAAGAGGAGGATAATCCTCCAAAGAACAATGCTTCCATCGATAAGCGAAAACCAGACTCTCAAGAACAAAAACACACCCACCCTAAGAAGGAACCTGGAAGAACCGAGGGGGGGGGAAGAAAACTTAAGAAGACAACGCAGGGATCCAGTTTCTACTAACCTTCCACCCATCATCTCTATTGAGATTGATGGGTCTACGCTCAATTTCGATAGCTTCCCTTAACTTGCGATGATGAAACCGGTCCACCCTGGCAATGACTTTGGCATCTTCAATGCAGACATGATGCTTAGTTTTGTCCACATGCTCTGCTAGAGCTGAGGACTTTATTCTACCGTGCCTCAGGTCCGCTGCATGCTCACCAATTCTCTGCTGGATGGAGCGCCCTGCTTCACCTATATAAGGGGTCCCACACGAGCAAGGAATCAAATAGACCCCTTTCATGTCTTTGGGGTCGACAGGATCCTTTACTGACCTCAGGGAGTTACGAATGGTTCTGAGAGGCCTGAAGGTTGAGGGGATATCAAACCTCCTAAGGATCCGAGCAATCCGATCTGTGGTCCCTTGGATATAAGGCATATGGACACCTGGATGGCGCTCCCTAGGCTCTTTTTTGCTAGACGCATTTTTGGAGGCAGCAAGGAAAGCCTTCTGACCCAGGTGTCTGCTATATCCATTCTCCACAAAGACATCGAGGAGGTGGTTCCTCTCCCTCACCAGGTTTTCTTTATCCGAAATCCTGAGGGCCCGCGTAGCCAAGGAGTTGAGAACACCCATCTTCTGAGCAGGGAAATGATGGGAATTAGCGTGAAGATACTGCTCAGTGTGGGTCTTCTTACGGTACACCGCGTGGGAGAGAGAGCCATCCAACTTCCTGGAAATAAGAATGTCCAGGAAAGGGAGGCTACCATTAGTCTCCTTTTCCATGGTGAACCTTATGGCAGAGCACTGGCCGTTGAGGTGATCCAGGAAACAAATCACAGAAGTCTCAATTCTACAAAAGATCAAGGTATTTATAAGAAAAGTTTCAAAACAAAATATGGCCATTATGAATTTATAGTAGTACCATTTGGTCTTATGAATGCACCAGCTACACTCATGTATCTCTTGAATAACATCTTCAATGAATACTTAGATATGTTTTTATTGGTATTTATAGATTATATTATAATCTATTCCAAGTCCAAGGAAGAAGAAAATGAACATATACTGCAAGTATTAAGAAAAACATCACTTACATGCCAATTTCAACAAATGAGATTTTTTATCCAAGAAAAATATAGTATTTGGGACTCATTACTTTTGATCAAATAATCACCATTGATATAGAAAATACCAGGGGTATTATGAACTAGCTAATGCCAAAGTATGTGATAGATGTAAGGCCATTTATGGGACTTGCAAATTATTACTAGAGATTGATTGAAAGATTTTCAAAAACTATCTATCCTATAAATTCTTTACAAAGGAAAGAAATATTTTTTTTTGTGTTCTACCAAATATAAAGAAATATTTCAACAATTAGAGCATATTCTTACAATACTCCCATTTTAAAAAATTTATACCCAAACAAGATTTCATAGTATGCACATATTCTTGGCAAGAAGGATTCAATGGAGTGTTTATGCAAGATGATCATGTGATAAGATACTAATATGAAAAATAAAAATAAAACATGAAGAAGATTATGTCCCAAGATTCTGAACTCAAAAACATTATGCATCCATTAAATATGTGAGGTCACCATTTGATGGATGGGAAATGTATTTTGCTGATACGCCATAGTGGAATAAGACACCGAATTGATCAACCTCAACTAAATCCTAGGCAAGGTATATGGTTAGTATTTACTAGTGTGAATGATCTTGAAATCAAACAAATAAAGTGAAAATATAAATGGTAATAGATGCATTTAAGAAAATCATATAGATTATGCACAATGTTTTTTAGCATTTGTAAATTTGATTTAAAATGGAATAGAAGAAGCCTTGAATGGGATGAGTATTTTCTACAAATCATGAAAGTTT
This sequence comes from Pinus taeda, assembly GCA_000404065.3. Classification (NCBI taxonomy): domain Eukaryota; kingdom Viridiplantae; phylum Streptophyta; class Pinopsida; order Pinales; family Pinaceae; genus Pinus; species Pinus taeda. Next base: position 6,560 of record APFE030459188.1, on the reverse strand, counting down.
TACACTAAGAGTCAACATAATAAAAATATGAATTTATGGTTTATCATGAAAATTTGTATATTCTTGATTTAAATGAGTAAAAGAAACTCAATATATATGAAATTCACAAGAAGCTATATTTAAGATACCTAAGTTGGTAGAAAACGATCATTGCAATAAGGAAATAATATTTTTGTCCTAGAATCATTGCATTGAGTGTGAACAAGTTAAAGTGGAACATAAACAAAAAATAGGGTCATAATAACCACTACCCATTCTTGAATGGAAATGGAAAGTAAGAACCATGGACTTCATCATGGTACTGCTAAGAATAGTAAAACAACATGAATAGTAAAACAACATGATGTCATCATGATTGTACTTGATAACTTGGGCAATGTTATTGATTGTCCACTTTTAAAGTAGTAAATATTGCAAAAAAAGTTATCAAATAAATTTTCAAGTTGCATGGGATACCTCCCATAATCATATGTAATAAAGATCCAAATTTGACATAAAGATTTTGGAAATTATTATTAGAAGGCTTGGGTGAATAGCTAAATTCCAACACCAACCATCATCCAAGAATAGATGGAAAACATAAGGAAAAATCAATTGACAAAAAACATGATTTGCATGTACATTGTGAGTAAACCAAGTAAATGGAAGTGTACCTTGTGTTTGGTAGAATTTTATCATAAAAAACGTTTCTCAAGAATCAATATAAATGATTTCATTTGAAGACTCCAATGCATAGAATCACCCTTCTACTAGAAATGTTGAAGGAGATGGTGTAAGAATTCATCAACCTCAAAAAAAACTTGAATACATCCTAAGATAGACAAAAGGGTTACTCAGGAAAAAAAATAAAAATAATAAATAAATAAATATTGCATAAAAAGTTCAAATTTAGTGAGTGTGTATATCTTAAATTGAAACCATGAAAAGTTCTTTTATGGTTCAATTATTTTTCATGGTTATGTTATTCTCTTATTGAGTAAGATGAATGTAGTATTTGCATTTGAAATCCTTCTATAGAGTATGCATTAATAAAAAAAATTACACATGTTTTTCCTTCATCATCTAATCAAGGAATCATAATGTAATGAGTAAATTATTTTTCAAGGATGACCGTAATTGTTTTTTTAATACTTCACTCTTTTAGGTAAAATAATAAAAAGAGAGTGCACTTGAACAAACTATCAATAAATAGTAGAAAAATATTTAGAAACAAAATAAGATATAGTAGGTAAGGACCACATAAATCACTAAAAACATATTGGAATGGTGTTATTGCACTTCAAATAGGTATGTGTTCCCAAAGTGTAACACACCTAGGATATACAAAATCTTGGTGAAAAACAACATGGAAGCCTCTTACAATATTTTCCTTAAATAATAATTGAAGTGAGCAACAAGTGTCTAAATTACTCATGCCAACCCTATTCATATCATCAGTGTCAATGAATCTTACCAAAATTATATAACTGGAAAATTTATCAACACTACTTGAAGCTATCACATGTTTAGGTCCATAGAAATATTTAATTATAACATTGTGAAGAATGAAATTTCTATAGTTTTCCATATAACGTTAGAATATTTTGATTGATAAATAGATAGAAAAATATGGGGAATATTGGGAACACAAAAAGCACAGGTGTTATAACAACAGGGTGCACTAAATGACATAAATCACAGAGCCTTCCCTTTACATAGTAAAAAGTGGAGGTGCTTACCACTATAGAGCTCCTCTGCTCCTAGTTAATTGTATGGCTTCCCTTAAATTGAAAGAATATTGTATGTTGAACAAGTTCGCATTGCACACTGCATACCTGCCGAAAATATATGAGTGTTAGGTGTTAGATTTAGGGTGTTAGATATTGTTAAAACAAAGCAATGACATATGCATATCTCTAGATTTCGTCTCAGGTAGAAAAAATGAAAAAATGAGAAACATCAAGCAGGAGCCATAACGTTGCAGATAGCATACAAAACAAAAAAACAAAACATTCTAACCTGGAAAAGTTGACACATTTGTTAAGAATGCTGTAATTTAGAAGGTTGTTTTTCGTTTGTCTTCAAAAACCAATTAGTGTATCATTACTTTGAATCTTTTGCATGGCTTAGAAAATTCGTGTAGCATTTTAATATTTCTTATTTTTAATATATAAGAATTAATTTCTTTCTCTAGTAATATATGCATTATTTGGGAATAAAAAAGTCATTACTCGATAATAAAAGAGTTTAAATATATGCTTTCCAAACAGGGGTTATGTAAGTATATGGTCAATATTGCAAATATATATTATATTACTATTCTATTTCACCCTCCAACCATCTAAAATAATGCTAATTGACATAAATATAAATTCTCATAAAGATGATCCGGTGCAAATCGGTTACACATGTCGAAACAGTGCGGCCATTAAATGAGAAAATATAAAGAAGTCATATGCATTACAAATTAACACATCTAAGCATCAGCTAAGCATTCACCTTTATATTAGGATCACGAAAATTTTACGATCCAAAAACACAAAATTTTACAAAAATCGGAGGAATAGAAGATAAAAAGCTAGAGGCTGCAGATCTATAAAATACTGAAAATATATTTAGACCTTGAAGGTTTTTGGCGTAAGACATGTAATTAATTATATCCTCCTCCAGTGGCAGCGAATCCGTTGACGAGAGCGAGGGCATTACTGATCAATTTACAAACATATTGCACGCGGCCGGTGACCATGGCCGTAACTTTACCTTTGGTGTTGAGATCCTGAAAGCCATTGAGGCAGGAGTCGTGGTCAATCAGGGCAGCGCTCATCCACATCTCCACGTTGCTCATCTGAAACTTGGGGGATATATCTCAGGAACCATTCACTGAGATAGTAAAGCTCTGTCTAGGATGCTCAAGAGGATCATCGAAGGGGAGAAGCACAATCCGAGATGCCTCTGCCTGAATACAAAAATTTGCAAGTGGAGGAGTAACCAAAGCAGAGATCAGGAATTTATTTGAAAAATTCAAAACCGACATCATTAGTACTTTATTTGCTCAGATAAAAGTAACAGTAAAATATTTTTTTACACTTTCGCAGCCCTGGAATTCATAAAACGAGCTCATTTTACCAGATCCAAGCCGTAAAATGAAAAAGAAAACATCATATCCAACACCGCTTTCAAACGACAGTGTCGACTGTAGAATTGAAGATAACCCTCCAGGTTTTCCTCGTCAAGTTCCAGGCCAAAAAATGGGAAAGCATAAGTAAATAAATGTGCACACACGCGCTGAATGAATTCTGAGCCTATTCTTTATGACATTCTGAGCTGTAAAATGCAAAAGAAAACAACAAAACGAATATATCAACGCTCTGTTGACCAAAGCGCATAGCTGTCAAATACGAAATACATTCCAATTTCCGAGATCTTCATCATCAAGATACAAACCGTAAAATGGATAGACAATGCAGTAAATATACAGTAACATAGTAACAGGCGTGCGAAAAGAAATTCCGAGTGATTTCCTGTATCAAATCCTAAGTAACATATGCAAAAGAAAACAAAAAATCAAAGTCCGCATTGTTTTAGTCAAAACGCGAAACCGTAAAAACGTGAAACTCACTTCGAGCAGTACAGTATCAAGCTACAAGCCGTAAAATGCCATTCTTTTATTCTGCGTTGCATAGCGTTTCTGCTTACAAGAATGTGTTCTAATATGACACGATACGAATCATACGAATGAATCATACGAATGTAACTTGCAAGTTCATGTGAAGACCAGGCGTTCATGATCTGAGAACCATCCCCAAAACAGATGCTACGTGTCCACCAGCTGTCGCAAACCATGATCTTGTAGGTGGCTCAGCACGCTCCGCTGGAACTAGTTTAAAAAACATTGGATAAATAGCTAGGTCCACCCAAATTAAAATAATACTCCAAAAACTTTGGTTAAAAGCCCAATTTCGCTTAAAAGCAAATTTGACGTCGGCAATAAGACCCCAAAAATTTTGGTTAAAAGCCCAATTTCGCTTAAAAGCAAATTTGACGTTGGCAATAAGACCCCAAAGCTGAATAGCCAATAAATAAGACCCCAAAGCTGAATAGCCAATAAAAACCATCGAAAAATATTTAAATGATTTTAAAAATTCACTTTTTGCGTAAAACTTTGGTTAAAATATTGAATAGGCGTTGATATAAAAAAAGTCAACGAAATTAATTTGTAGTCAACGCGATATCGATCGCTATAATACCTGCTACGACAGGTATAATAAGAGATAATGTATGGAAGTGGCTTATTAATTAAAAGTGTCTCTTATTCTTTTTTCTAAATTTAGAGGAATTATAGTATTGAGTTACCTTAGGAGCTTTTGTATTGTTGTCATTTGGTTGGAAAAAGATAATGCATGCCTTAACTTTTAAGAGCCCTTGTGATTTTCTCTAAATTGGTGATAAAACAAGATAGTTTAATTAGACACTATTTCTTTAAAAATATACACATATATAATCATACAAACTGAGGTCAAGGCTTGTTTTCAATGGTTTAGGGTGATTCCCCATAACCTAATCTTGTTGGTTCTAGTAACACAAAAGAAAATGTTGTTTTAAGAACTTCATCCAATTGTGAACGTGGAAATTTTTGGCTAACTTATGCAAGGATACATTAATCTAAGGGGAAAATGGAGATGGAATGGTAGCAATACTTTAAGAAAGTAGCTAGCATTATATAGTTATATCTTTAGTGATATCTTTGGATAGTTAGCTCTCTTCTAGCTTCCAGCAAGCTAGAAAACCATATTGAAGTGCACTAATATTATGCAATACTTATGCATCTAAATTTTATATGGTATGATGTAAGCATAGATGCTCACAACTTTAGACTGGTCTAAATAGTTAATGCTTGATGGTTTTGAATGATGGAGCAAAAAGACTCCTTATATAACCTATTATGAAGGGGATATGTAAGTTTGTGGGTCTGTAAACTTTTAAAATAAAATTAAAAGTTATATTATAATGTGAAGCATAATAAAAAAAAATGGATACAAGTTAAAAAATATATGAATAAAATGTTTAAATCTTATACTTTTCAAAAGTTATTTAAAGATGTATTTTAACTAATTTATGTGGATGTCAACTAATAAAAATTATTCTCTCTGAACTCAACAAAATAAACATTTTACATGTAATTTATGTGAATTTGAATTAGTATAATGAAATATTTATTTGTGCAAAGAACAAGGTAGTTACGTGAGTGACATGTTATATAACGTAAAGGAAAAAACAAGGAAGTCTAATGAATTATTTTTTCTAAAACCAACAACGTAAGTAAAAAGAGTAAAGATAGGGAATATCATGAAGACAAGAGTGTGTAGTTATTTTAAATATACGTGCATACGTTTAAAACAGAAAGAAAGAAAGAGTACATGCATTAAGCCCTCATATAATGATAGAGTTAAGCGCTGAGAGGTGAGGTAGGGGAGTTTTATTTATTAATTACTTAGAGGGGGCGGCGTGGTCATCAATTAGCTGAAGCCAGGCCTAGCATGAGACGGGCGGCGTTGAGGCCGTTGCTGTTGGCGGCCACGAACTCGTCGAAGCTGATGAAGCCATCTTTGTTGGAGTCCACGTCCTTCATCACACCATTAATCTCCTCCTCACTAGACCTGCACTTGAGGATGGCGCTCAGTTCCGATTTCGATATTTTGCCATCGCCGTTGGTGTCGAACTTGCGGAACACGTCCTCCAGCTCCAAGCGGCCGGGCAGGGCGGCACATTGCACAGCGGAAGCGGAGTTTCGCATGAGACAGGCGGCGTTGAGGTTCTTGGAGTTGGCCTCCACCAACTCGTCGAAGTTGATGAATCCGTCTTTATTGGAGTCCACCTCCTTCATCAGCCCTTCAATCTCCGCCTCCGAAATCAGGGCACTCAGTTCCGACTTGGATATTTTGCCGTCGCCGTTGGTGTCGAACTTGCGGAACACGTCCTCAACCTCGCGGCGGCTGCTCACGGCGGCACATTGCACAGCTGAAGCCATTCTCACGCAAGCAAATACGATAATACTACACAATAAAAACGAGGAGATGGAGTTGGCATGGAAGAGTGGAAGCCAAGGTCTCATTATATAGGGCCTTTTCCAGTAGGAGAATCTGTGCCACGTGGTCTGGTTGGGATGCTTTGCAGCATTTTCCAGTAGCGGAATCTATGGTACGTCTCTTTCACAATAATAAACATTCGTTTTGGATGAGAACGCACCTGCCTTACGCACCTTTTTTGTACCCACGACTGCTGATGTGCCAAGATGTTGAAGTGCCAAGATGCTGTGTGGCGAACAGTACATATGTTTGACGTGCCAAGATGCTGTGTGGTGAATAATAGAAATGTTTGTTAGAGGGACGGAATTTTTTGCTAATTCTCAGTATATGCATTTTAAATATTTGCAATAAAATAAAAATTTCAACATCAATACTTCTATGATATACTAGTGTAGGTGTTGGGTGATAAAACATTAAAATTGTTTGATAAAGTTAGGGAACTTTTGCTCTTGCCCTAAGGAATTTTCAATATATCTATTTTAAATATTTATAATA
>APFE030459186.1:6770-32411 GCA_000404065.3 Pinus taeda | reverse complement strand
TATAACACATCCCAACAACCTCTGTTCACTTGGAATTCCCTACTTCTGTGTCATTGCCACTATGTAACGTTTCAAAGGAGGTGGCCACTTGTCCTCTCACAAACTGAGTGCCAGCTCTTCCACGAACAGTTCGTTATTTCAATTACTTTTGTGAAATGATTCATCTGCCAGCTCAGCGGTCAAATCAAACTTCAAACCTTTATGCACCGTAGCTTATTTCTCCCTCCAAATCTGGTCTCCCATCAGGTGCAATCTCCGTCGTTAGATCTGGGGCCTCCACATCCTATAGTTATTGCTCTTATCGCACAATTGACTTGCTTGAACGTTAGCTCGTGATGAGAGTGGTTTTCTCTCTCATCCGTCGGACACGCGTCATTCGATGTATGGCATCGCTTGGTCTTCTGACAAATCCGCTTACCGCCCAAAACGCCTCCAATATTCCGCTGGTTTTGGAGCGTGGGACTCGTAGGTCGTTTTAGTGCCTTTCCCATGGTTTCTTGGCTTCCCTTGCGACCGAGCGCTCAGGGATTTTCCTTTTCGAGGGGTTTTTCCCAGCGATGTGTGATTAGTGCTTGCACTAATCGCGCATCAGAAAAAACCTCCATTTTCTGATTTGGTCTTCCTAATTGCTAGTTTGTGCCACTGCGTAGTCTCCATGGGTCAACGGTCAGCGCGCTTTGACCAAGGTCCTCGTTGTTCCGTGCTGGCTACAAACTGCCACTATCCAGAGGTCCTTCCTGATAGCTCGTTGTTCATAAGATCTTGAAGTCTATCATGATTTGAAATAGTCATAGAACTCTGATAATTTTCATGGATCCAATTCGAATCACAAGGGAAGAGGGAAATTATCTTTTTGTGTAGATTTATTTAATTCCCTATAGTTGACACAAATACACCACTTCCCATCCTTTTTGTGGATAACAATTAATGGTAAAACCCATTGGCTATCCAATATAGGATATATAAAATTAGCATCAATAAATTTCTGAAGTTCTCATTTCACTACATCCTTAAGATGTGGGTTTAATATTCATTGGGGTTGACATATAGGAATGGCATATTTCTTTGTATAAATAATATGTGTGCATAATCTAGGATCAATACCTTTCATATATATGTAGTCCTAAGAAAAATCTTGTTTATGCTTTTGAAGGACTTGCGGTAATCCTTCCCGCTGGGGACTTGTGAGATTAGCATTAATATTTATTGATATTCCTAGTTCAATTTCAATTGGAATGTTGTTATTGATTACTTTTGTAGGGATGTAATCACTAGTACATTCCTCTGTGGGATTATGTTGGGAACAGGTCCCCAAGGGTCAATTTTGGGGTTAAAAGCCCAAGTTTTTGGGCTAAAGGCCCAAGTTTTGTATAAAGAATGTAACGTCTCCACATTTTGTGGTCGCGGAGCACAAAGATGTAAACAGTCAAAAAGGATTTCCACCCTTAGTATAGGTAGCATGTGTTGGCTTGATGAGATTCACCCTTGCTCTGTGGACCATGGGAATGTATAAAAAGTGAGTCTTAGAAGAGTCTAAGGCAGCTCAGTTCTTAGGAAGGTTTTTGGGCAATTGATCAATGTAATGGGTCTGTGAGAGCTAAGAGCGAAGAGTCTTAGCGTAGGAAGAGGCTCTGTAGCTAAGTGTGCATAGGCCTAGGGTAGAACTCTTCAACTGAATGTGCAGACCCCTGCAGCTATGTGCTCATGGAAGTTAGAGTCTATACTGGAGATCTGAACCATCAATAAAGAGAATTATTCTAGAGATATATGTGTATGAGCTAGTTTACTTATGTTATGAATATAATGTGGTTATGCTATGCTGAATACTGGGTTTATGATTTAATGTTGTATTAATGCGCAAATCTATGTGTTTTACTTTGTCATATGAACACAAGTAAGAATATACGTTTATACAAAGATAATCATAATGAATGTTGAAGTTAACCAATACTTAAGCTGATCTGGGTAGACATAGAAGTAGGAGGAATTACATGGGTGGGTAAGTGTTTTGAATTGCCTATTTAGGGTCCGCGAAGGACGATCGCAGACCTTCGCGAAGGTTGCAAAGCCAAATAAGTGAAGTACATTGATAAGCCCTAAAGGGCTTATTGGTCTGCATGAAGGAAGGGGTAGGGTATAAAATGACATCACAACTATCTCAAGGTGCGGAAACTTGGTTCCAACACCCCCCATACTGCTTTGGGTGAGACTTCAGTCCGCGCTCTGCGGATTGATGCTGGAAGGGCCAGTAGTGTAGGGATTTTCTTGGCTAATTAACACAGAACCTAGGTCAAGGCCCATCAAGCCAACACATTACCTTAGGCGTCATTATCCAACACGAATTCCAACATTCAACAGGCTAGGTATTCTAGCGCAGATGGTTGGGTAATGAAGCTACTAATGTTATCATCTTTAATATGTTGTTTAAAGGTAAGTGTTTTTAAAATAGTGAGAATAGTATGCAACTTTCCTTCTTCATAACTATGAGAAAACCATATTAGGTTGCCTAATTCCATGCTAGGTTTAGCAGGTGGATAAATGGTAAGCCTCTTAATGGTTGTTCCTTGAGAAATTGTCATATTCCTAGTATGACACCCAATATATGCATCAACAATGGTAAACCAAGACATACCTAATATAATTGTATTTTCTTCTAATTTATCTTTGATGTTAAGGACTAGGAAATTAGCTAGTTATTGCCAAGCGTACATAGAGATAACTATATCCTCAAGGATCCCTTCAGGTTTAATCATAGATCTATCAGCTAGTTCCAACATGGTGGGATTCGGTCTTAGCTCATGCATTCCAAGAAAAGTACATGATTTTAATGTCATAATATAAATATTAGCTCCTAGATCTACCAAGGTGTTTGGAAAACTGATATATTTGATTTGTATGGTAACTACATGATTTTCGAGGTCTTCATGCATCATAGGAATTTGTCTCCCTAGAAATAAATCAGATAGTTTTCCAATCAAATGGATGGTAGGAGGATCCTTAGGCTTCCTTCCAAGCTTATTAATGCACAATTTCTTAATGGTATTTGTGTATATAGGCACATATCTGATAACTTACAAAAGGGGGATTTTCACACAAAGATTTTGCAATTCTCTTATTAAATCAAATTCTAAGTACATCAGTTGTTTATTTACAGTCAATATTTCTGGAAATGGACGAGCAATAGTTGTAACCATAGTTACTATATCTTTTATACTAGGTTCTGGAAATGGATCTAATGTCAATGGTAAAGGTGATTTTGATCCACCATAGGTCGCATTTGTTGAGAAATTTTCGGTTTAAATTCGATCCTACTCCTTCATATGTTTTTTATTTTCTATTTTTTCAAAATATTTTGAAGAACTTTCTGAGACAATTGTTTGCCCTAGTCGTAATTGAATTTCATTATATTCCAAAGGGGAAAACAAGAATCATATGTTTCTGATATTCATAAAAGTTGAACAGGTCGAATGTTTGGATTGGGGTTTGCTTTTGCGGGGAGTTGACGACGTAGAGGTGGAAGGTTGTTCGAAGGAAACTGAATTTATGGTTGGGATGGTTGTAATTGTGATGATGGTTGTGACTGAGGTAACACCCCTATAGATTGGTTAGTTGGCCCAGAAGGGTGTTTCCAGTTCTGAGGCCATACTGGCCCCTAAGTGGCTTGATTCATTTATTTGTAAAGAGTATTGTGTGTTTTTCCAAGGAGCTCCAAAGTATTGTTGATTTTTCTATGGAGACACAGTGTATGATTGATTTGGCGAAGATGGTGTTAAATATTATTGAATTTTCCATGATGTTCTAGGATATTGTTGTTGATTATATTAACCAGGAAAAAACATTGGAGAGTCTTGAGTCATACCTAGGGCACAAGATTTCCATTATCATCACTGGTCCACTAAGTATGTTGGTCAAGGTTCTTCCTCAACTTCCTTATAAACAAATTTTAATCTCAACAAGGATGGAAAACGTTCAGTTGCATGTTCCTTTGAACAAATAGCACATACTTCAATAGTATCTAATGGACATTCAATGTGAGTGTGCTTTTGACGATGGTGAGGACATGATATTTCCAATGATTTCTCTACCTCAGCCTATTTTGTTTCACCTACAAAATGTCCAACCTTGTGGTCAAAGTAGTCAATATATTATTCTTGAAGTTTTCTAATAAGTTATCAATTCCTTCCTGAGTAACTCCTCCACCAGTAGCGTTGCTATTTTTTCTCAAGGGATCTCGTAATCCATAGTTGTTCCTTCCACTTCCCCTGAAACACCTAATACACAATTTAATAATATCATCATATTCTTCCTTAGAAATATCTCCATGCCCCATTAAATTGAGTTTTTCTAACCATTCATCTTTCATTCCTCTAATAAGGGCAGTTTTCAATACTTCCTTAGGAAGGGTATTGTCTGGAGGTTATATTATAATCGTTCAATATATTCCTCTAAAGTCTCATCCTCCTTATAATTCATCTTGAATATTTCTTCTTTTTAATCTCGGGATAACAATAATCCTGATATTTTGTAAGAAATGCTCCCTTCATTTCATCCGAGGAATTAATGGTACCACCTCCTAATCTCATGAACCATCGTAATGTTGCTCCCTTCAAAGTTTAGGGAAACAATTTTAATTTCTTCGGATCAGTGGTGTAATCATACCCACAACAAGAAACATCAAATTCCAACAAGAATGCATCAGTATATTCTGAGGCCATTCCATGGAGGTTTTGAAGACCTTGAAGTGGTATACATTTCATCGGTGTATTTTCTTATGGATCAACAATAGGAAATTTTATTTTTGAAGTAGGTGTGGATGATGTATTTACTTATCTTGCCATTTGGTCAAATATTTTCCCATATTTGTCTAGGATTTCCAAGTCAAGGGGTGTTAATTGAACTGGGCCAATATTGGATTGAGGCAGTGGGATTTGTTTAGGGCTTACAATACTACCTAAATCAGGAATCATAATTCCTTCCCTCGATACCAGTGTTACAAGAGGCTCTTGTTCAGGAGGTTGGAAATTTGGTTTAAATGTTTCTCCCCCTTCTCTTAAGCTGAAAGAGTACCCGTCACGTTTACTTTGAATATCGAGAGATAAGACAAATGGAGATTGACAACTCCTTTCTTATTTTTCTACTAAACCCTAGATCCATTCATGAATCTTAGCTTCTTTTGTAGGAGAATATTTTGGGACAGGAGTAATAACAGAAATATATCCTCCTAGTCGGGGTCCTATGGAATCTTAATACTTTGCTTTTCATATGATATCATCTATGAAGGTCTATCTCCCAAAGCTAACTAAACCTTGGGTTTTGTTACATGTAAAATTCGTTTTAGGATTTATTTCTCTTTTAATTTTGTCTTTATTTGCCTTCCTAGTCATGCACTCTAAATAACATGAAACTATTAGCTAAGGGAAGACACCACCACAAGTTTATTCAAGGGTGTGTGCATAGGTTCTTACCTTCTGTAGTCAATATCTAACCCCTAGGGAATTAGATATGCATCTAAAACTAGTCATTAGTATGATAGCACCCTTTTGACAACCTCCTTGGAAACAACGCCAAGATGTTGAGACTGTTTATTGCTTTAAAAAATCAAGTATTGAACATTAATCTATCAACCTAGGGATTTATCTTTCTATATCAAGGTAGTCACTGTTTATTGCTTTAAAAAATCAAGTATTGAACATTAATCTATCAACCTAGAGATTTGTCTTTCTATATCAAAGTAGTCAGCGAATTTTATGCAATATGCTTCCAAAAACTAATTTTGGTACTATATGAGCTAATATAAACTCTAAATCCCTTTCAGACAAATAAGCTAATTCTAATTAATGAAAACAAATCTCATTATAAGATAGAAATTCAATTGTGTAACTAACTACTGAATAAACATTCTAACTAAGAAACAACACAAGTGATCTTAATTCTAAGTTTTAACCATTCATAAAAAAATTTGAAATGATCTAAATTAACAGTAGTTCTTTGGGAAACAAAAATAAGGAACAACAATGAAATATCTAAAAGTGAACTATAGTTTACCCAGGAAACAACAATACATTATACTACTATGAACTCTGTTATTATTGAAACAATAAACAAAACTCTTTAATAGCTAACTATCGGAAAATCTTATTCAGAAAAAGGAAACAACAGATACTAATATAATTTACTTTACACGAACAACATAGTGATTCATCCAAGAAGCGGACCCAAACTTCCCAGAATAAAACTGCCTTAAGAAAGAATTAGATTAAAAGAAAATTAATAATGTTCAAGTCAAATAGAAAATTCTTGCATTATAATCCTTCAAAATGAGATGACTACAGTCGAAAGTATTGTCTTTAATTTTTTATTTTTTTTTACAAAAAGTAAAATAACCCCCAAAAAAAGGTAAATTCCCCTATTTTTATATTAGGGGAAGAAGGAGAACTATACCAGAAAATATACAGAGTAAGGAACACTCTTGAGAATTAAATATTCTCATAAAATTCTTCTTAAATTAAACTATCTCTCTTATCTTAGACAAAGAAACAAAGATATTTGCCTTAGAACTAATTATTCAATTAGGAACAAGTTCATCTGAATTAACCACGAGCTCTTTAACAACGATTTAATAGTTTAACTATAAATAAATATCTTTGGTTTGTCTTATTAAAACATAATCATGCAAGAAAATAGAGTATACCAAATTTTAATCCATATTGAACAAAAAATATAAATAAAATCCAATAATAACAAGGATTTATCATAAGAATTCAAATGGTTATATTAGAAGATTATATAGAAATTACAAGGACCAATAGGAAGGATACTACCCACAACAAGATCATTATTTCCCAAGTATATGAGTTCCCTTCATCGATGTTGTTTCATGTAATTTGTTTGGCCATAAGGAAATACACTACAAATCATATGGAAATAAAATGAATATGAGGTGAAAATCATATAAGTACAATAGTTTAAAAGACATGATTCTTTCCCCCCCTTCTCTGGTCACATAAGATGTTATGTATGCAATAAGCTTGGACACATGGCAAAGGATTAGAGGAGTAAGTTAAAGAGTTTTGTTGGGAAAGGGTCCCCTAGGGTTAATATTGGGGCAAAAGCCCAAGTTTTGGGGCAAAAAGCCCAATTTTTGTTGTAAAAAATGTAAAGTCTCAGCAAGTTGTTGTCGTGGAGTGCGTAGATAGTAAAATGTCGTAAAGGGTTTTACCCTTCTTTTATGTAATTTGTGTCGGCTTTTATAGATCTACCTATGGTCCGCGGACCATGGGATTGTATAAGTAGGAGAGTGTTAGAGAGTCTAAGGGATAATAATGAGAAGATAGGAGGATGAAGACAAATGTAATGAGCCTGTATAAGGAAGAGTGAAGAAGTCTTAGAGTAGAAGAGAGGCTTTGCAGATGTGTGCGCAGAGGCCTAAAGTAGAGTCCATAGCTGAGTGCGCGGACCCCTACAGTTGAGTGCGCAGGGAAGTCTTGAGTCTGTACACAAAACTGAAGTATTAATAAAGAGATTATTCCAGAAAATCTTTTGTTTCTCTATTTATTTTTGTTATGATTGAATGCGCTTTTATGCTATAATGAATGATGGGTTTATGAAATAATATTGTATTGATATGTGACTTTACATGAATTATATTGTTATATGAACGCAAGTAATAGTAATTGTTTATGTGAAGAATATCTTATTGTATGCAGAAGTTATTAAACACTTAAGTTGATCTGGGTAAATACGGATATTAGGAGTAATCACAGAGGCACGTAAGTGGTTGATTCCCCTATTGAGGGTCCACGAAAGACGGTCGTAGACCTTCACAAAGGTCTAGAGGTTGATAAAAGCAAGTTATATCGATAAGCCTTAAGGGCTTATCAATCTACACAAAGGGGCGCGGACAAGGCTGAGGAGGAGGAGGACTTGGTAGAGGTCAGGGGAAAGTTATTTGTTACAATTGTGGAGTGCCAGGACACTATGCATGGGAATCTACGTGCCGGAACGCCTATCATACTGATACTGTACTCAGTTTGATCACGCGATAGAAGACTGCCTAGTATTAATAACTAAGATGCAAGAGAAGAGGGCGCAGCCTTAGCAGCCTACCCAGAACCTGCAGATGATGAGGTTTGAACCCCGCGAAGAGGATCCTAATGTAAATATCGTGTTGCGAAGTGGAATGATGACTGGTGAGGATAAGGGAAAGTAGCATGAAGAGAGTGAATGGGTTTGCAAGGCTCAAGAAAAAGAGGTTGGGTTTGAATTGGAGCATGCAAAAGAAACATTCATGGAGGCAAAGAAAAGCTTCGTTGAGGCCTCTACCTTAGGAAGTCAGGATAAGATGTCTGAAGAAATGGACCCCTCCATGCTTACTACCTTTTTGGAAACTTGCATGAAGCTGTTGCTCGATAGCAAGGCCGTGAAAAGATTACAGGAGTTGATAAATAAATGTGCCTGTAAAGAAAATGATCCTGAAGGACCCCGCGTAGTTAGAAAAGTTGGTAAGCATAAGGCAAGAACAGGGTGTGATATGAGACTCACTACGCAAATAAGGGAGTATGAAATGGATCAAGTTATTCTGGATTTGGGGTCGGATGCAAACGTATTGCCTAAACAGACATGGGAAAGAATGGGGAGACCTGCGCTACAGTGGTCTCCAGTTCAATTGAGGATGGAAAATCAACTGAAGATTATCCCCATGGGAAGATTGCAGGGAGTGATAATAGATATTGAAGGCACGAGCACGTTGGCTGATTTCGAAGTGAAAGAGATTGTCGATGATAGCAATCCATACCCTACGCTCCTTGGGATCGATTGGGCTATTGACATGAATGGAGTGATCAATTTGAAGAAGCAGACAATGTCATTTGAGAGGAAATTGCTCCGCGTAGTAGTAACTTTGGACCCCGCAGAAGGACCGCGCTATACTGAACCAGTTCGCGATTACGAAAGTGATGATATTTGGACCAGATCTACAAAATAACAATGCGAGACCAAGATTGGGTGAATATGACAATAGATGGATGCGTTGCATGGGACCATGAAATTTCCTATACATCAGATTTAGATGAGGAGTTAGAACACTGGAAAAATAGGTTGCACGAAGTATCTACATTGCGCTGTAACATGATGACTAAGTCGTTGCGCTATGTATCATCGGAGATAAGAAATTTTCCTTATTATGATTGTCTAACTGTTGTAGATAATTTTTTCAATGCATTTTAAAGGGAAGTGCCTGAGAAGCATCACTTCCAAGCTCTGGATTTGGCGCTATGCGCTACGCCTGCAAGATCGTGGGGTATGCATAAAGACAGCTTTGATGGATGGCACGAATATAGAAAGATGATGTGATTGCAATTTGGTCGACCAAAAGTCCGGTTAACAGAGAAATATGATGGAAGGAATGATCCACGCAATCATTTAGCAAAATGGACTGACGTTTATGGGATGCATCTGCAACCTGAGTGGGTACATCTATTCTATCACACTTTGGATGTAATACCCATGAATTGGTACCTGGAAACAGAGCTCCGCCACAGTACTGAAGAGTGGAACATTTTGAGACATGGATTTTTTATGACATTCAACTTTGAAGATGGGTTTGAATGTATTGACGAGGCACTGTAGGAGGTCAAGGCAACAATCTTTAGAATACCACATGATCCTTTGGATTTGATTCAACCAGATTGGAGCACCTAGTGGGGCCATACGCTGGAGATCTATCATGTGACTGCTGAAGAAGAATACAAGGATCCAAGGAACATTAATATCCCATAGGAGAAGGCCTACATAGAAGTGGGGCACACCACGAAGGAACATGCAGAGCAGGAAGAGCGCGGCTCCGAAAGAATTCATAAGTCTCCTTCGCCCCAAACGAAGGAAGAAGAGCGGTAAGAGCAAGGTGGAAGAGATCACTAGGAGAGCACTCCCTTCCGAGTGAAGCAATACAAAGAGGAGGAAAAGGAAGGAGAGAAGTAAGATGAAAGCCACCAAGTCGTTGCTAGATCCTATTACTTTGACAAATGGTGACTTGGATGAAATCAGCGACAAGGTGCAAGATACTACCGCAGAACTATTGCAGTAGTTTGAGTAGCAGCAAAAGCATGCACTGAGCATCATACAGAAAGATCTGTGTGAGCTGCAGATCTAGACAACCAGATTCCAAGCAGGTGCAGGACAGAGAAGCACTGCATCAACCAGCTTGGCACTGGGGACTACTCAAACATCAAATATGGTTTGGGAAATGGATCATTGGGCAGTCACACTGCCTAATGGAGCTTTGAGCACGGAGGTGGCCACTGACAAGGCTATTATTGACACTTTGAAGAGTATTGGCCTCAACCTAGCCGTGCTCCCCAGTGAGTTCCTTCACACACTGCAAGCAGGTGTGATAGTAGAGGTTAAGGCCCGGGAGCAGCGCGTGTTGAGCCTGATCAGTGAGTACAAAGTCAACAACGAACAAATGTTCATGGAGAAATTAGTAGCACTGGAAGCATGGAAGAAAGTTTAGGCACAAAATGAACAACTTGCAACCATGGTAGCTGAGGCATGCAGAACAGTCCTTGAATTGCATATCTCAGAGGAAGCGTTGTTGGAGGTAAAGATCAGGAAGGTGGTTACAAGTGTGCACGATGTGAAGATGGAAGTGGCCAAGGTTCAGTTTGAATTGAACCTGAAAATTACAGAGCTAGAGTTGAAGTCACAACCTTCAACTCTGCCAGAGGTCAGAGAACAACACGAAGTAGCTGTAAAGGATGGAGTTGCAGTAGTGGATGTTGCGGTGGTGGATTGCACCACGCTTTTCGAGCAATCCATGGAGGTAGTCACGATGCACCAGGAAGATCCTAACCTACAGAGGATAAACACAGAAGCCCATGACTTGCAGCAGGAGTATGATGAAGTGAGAGTGAAGGCGTGCACCGTCGCTATAGCACAACGATTGCCCGAGCTGCATGAGGTGAAACAGTTGTTTGAACAGGTGGAAGCAGCGCAAAAGAAAGAGGCAGTCATCAAGGCCGGATTGGGGCCTTGGCTAGATGAGGCCTACGTTATCTTCACCACCATTGAGGAGAAGTTGGCAAGCCTATAGAGAACACAACATAAGATCAAGGCAGACAATGTAGGACCAGCAACAGAGCAGCTGGTTGAGTATATCAAACAAGCAGCCACGTAGAGCGCAACTGAGGTACCTGTGGTGCAAGTATAGTTGGAAGGTCTCCATAGTAAGATCTCCACGCCAACAGAGTGACTCGAGGGTGAGTCACAATATTTGTGTTGGGGGCCTATTGGGACAAGGTCCCCTAGGGTCAATTTTGGGGCAAAAGCCCAAGTTTTGGGGCAAAAATCCCAAGTTTTTTTGTAAAATATGTAAAGTCTCCACAAGTTGTGGTCACGAAGCACGTAGATAGTAAAATGTCATAAAGGGTTTTACCCTTCTTTTATGTAAGTTGTGTCGGATTTTATAGATCTACCCATGGTCTGCAGACCATGGGATTGTATAAGTAAGAGAGTCTTAGAGAGTCTAAGGGATAATAATGAGAATATAGGAGGATGAAAACAAATGTAATGGGTCAGTAAAAGGAAGAGTGAAGAAGTCTTAGAGTAGAAGAGAGGCTCTGCAGCTGTGTGTGCAGAGGCCTAGAGTAGAGTCTGCAGTTGAGTGCGAGGCCCCTCCGCAACTGAGTGTGCAGGGAAGTCTTGATTCTGTAAGCATATCTAAAGTATTAATAAAGAGATTATTCCAGAAAATCTTGTGTTTGTCTATTTATTTCTGTTATGATTGAATGCGCTTTTATGCTATAATGAATGACAGGTTTATGAAATAATACTATATTGATGCATGACTTTACATGAATTATATTATTATATGAACACAAGTAATAGTAATTTTTTATGTGAAGAATATCTTATTGTATGCAAAATTTATTAAACACTTAAGCCAATCTGGGTAACTACGAAATTAGGAGTAATCACAGAGGCACGTGAGTGGTTGATTCTCCTGTTGAGGGTCCATGAAAGATAATCGTAGACCTTCACAAAGGTCTAGAAGTTGATAAAAGGAAGTTATATCGATAAGCCTTAAGGGCTTATCAATCTGCATGAAGGTAGATTTAGGGCATAAAATGACATTACACTAATCTCTGGGTGCGGAAACTTGGTTCCAACATCCCCCCATACTGCTTCGGGTGAGACTTCAGTCCGCGCTCCGCGGGTTGATGCCAAAAGGGCCAGTAGTGTAGGGATTTGTTTGGAAAAACTTAACTCTGAACTTGGGTCAGGACCCACTAAGCCAACGAGTTATTTAAGACAATTCAAACGACAAAAAGAACCTACTTAGAATAGGTAATTGAACAAGGAAGAAGCTAGAAGAAGAAGCCTCTATCATAAGTCGACATACCAAGGTATGAAATAAAAAGGAAGAGCGCCAAGTGAAATTCTAGAAGAATATGATCATTGTTACATAAACAGTTGATGTTATCATCATATGACTAGAGATAAGAGCATATTTATCTCTAATAATATGATCACTGGTACATAGACAGTGGATGTTATCATCATATGACTGGAGATAAGAGAAAATTTATCTCTAAGAATATGATCAATGGTACATAAGCAGTGGATGTTATTATCATATGACTGGAGATAAGAGCAAAGTTATCTCTTTAAATAAAACCAAGGGTGGCAATGTTATTCTTAGAAACAATGTACCATCCAAGGTGATAGGAAAAGGTAGAGCCAATCTTGATGTCAAAAATGTTAATGTTGCTAATGTCTTATTGGTTGAAGGGTTAAATCACAACATCCTGAGTCCGGGTCAAATGATTGATAAAGGACATGTAGCAATATTCACTTTGAGAGGATGCAGGATTACATAAGAAGAGATTGCAAAGTTAATAGCAAAAGGAATCATAACTCTAAATAAGGTATATGTGTTGAAGAGAAGTACAGGAAGAAATAAGAAGGAACTATCTTCATCATATATTGAATAAAAGAAGAAAGGTGATGATTCCAATCAAAACAAAAATTAAAAGACCAAAATTAAAACAAATTTTAATTAAAAAAAGGCCAACGGGCCATGACCCTCGCTGGCCCAACTGCATAATATAATAAAACATTACGTTAACATTGGGGTGGGTGGGCCACCTTTGGTGGATCCAACCCACGACCCCACCATACCATATATATTAATGCAAACCGTGGGTGGTAGGCTTCAAACCCGCCCGGCCAGACTGGTCGGCCCACCTTCAGGCGCTCACACCAATACAACAAAAAAATCGCGTGGTATATATATATGTAACAGTCACACCACCAACATTTAAACTCACACCAACCAAACTCCGCCGATATTAAATCAACGACATACCAAAATTATTGCGCCAATTTTGGAGGGGTCAGGATTTGACTTCCCGACCTCTACCATCCTAAACGCCTCTACCACCATTGAGCCATGGGGCTCCACTTTGATATCTCCACCCACGAACGCCACATAAACCTGACAATCATTTGCACAGGGAGAACAGAGGTGTGGAATGGAGAACGGAACCATGTTTTGCGCGCATTGCAAAATCATGAGTAATGAAACCAGGAGAGGAACCCTGAGACAGATGCTGATGCAGAACAATGACATGCTTTTTTGAGACAATTTTTTAAGTGCAGGTAGAACCGTGAGCGTGGAGCAGAGGTAGGCAAAACCATGATTGAGCCCAACTTTCAAGAGGACGAAATTTTTCTAGTGTCCAAATTGGACAAACTTTATGTCGATCCTATGCCTCTCGAAAACATGAACCAGATGGCACGGACAAAATTTTGATTTGAGCAACAGATCTTTAGATGACCCGGAGGAGGGAATCTTTGAGGAATCTAGGGGGAATCTAAAAGATTCTTGTAGCCTTATATTTTCACTTTGTCAGAATTCAAAAATTTGACAGTCGATTTTACATTATTCGATGCCACGAATCTGATGGTGTAATCAGATTTTCCATTTGATCATTCCATTTTTCGGCCACTTTTCAAAGTGGAGTGCAGGTGTCAACATTCAATGTGCGAGTAATCATTTCCATGATATTAGACACCACGAGATTGATGGTACAACCAGATCCAACAATTTATCATCCTCTTCTTTAGATAACTCCTTGATGTGAGGTATATGTAGTGTGATCATGTACTTCCTTGTCTCTTTGCTTGAGATGCATTATGCTGTATAGATCCATGTTTGATGTTTGATGTAGGATCTTGTTTTGTTCTTGATGTGATATGTACTCATTGTCATGTTTTGATTGAGATCCCTTTGTCGCCATGTTGACAGGATACTCATGTGTCGCCATGTATGTTTGAATTGAGATCCCTTTGATGTCATGTTGGCGAGATGCTCATTAATATCATATGTGAAATTATGTCATGCTGATAGGAGTCCTTTTGTGAATGAGATTTCCAGCAGCGGAATATCTCGTGGAGCCACTCTTGTGCGAGGGAATATTCCTTGCATGACAGAGAAAACACATGCATGTACATCATCACTCTTACCAACACTTAATGTAGCGGCCTACACCATCTTGACACTGGGGCTCGGAGATGTAGTCCCTCCTGGACAAACTCCATTATTAACATCTTGTGTTTTATGTTGCTGATTCTTGTCATGTTCCCTCCTCTTTACAACATGCATATATGTTCCTTTATGCTCTTTTAAATGCAATTCTAACAACATCATTGAAGTAAAATATCTTGGTTAAATCCGGGAGTTGGGTCAACTCGGATCACACATATATAGTGCTTATGAGATCCAATAGATTCCAAACTAGGAGAATATTATTGAGAAAATCTCTCAACAAAACTCCAACAACCAACAAACCTCATCTACAAATGTAAGCATTAATTATAAGTATTTTTCCATGTTTTTTTCCAAAAAAAAGATTTGGCAATTTCCATTTTTTTCTAAAAATTATTTGCCTATATTTTATACAATAAAATTGTTTTACCTAAAATTTCTCCAAAATTTTATAGGGATCATATAAAATCATTAGAAATTTGAACATTTTTACAAAAATATAGCAAAGTAGTCCATAGTTTTCATATTAGTCACTGGAAAGATCCACCAAGGTTTCTATACTTTAAGAAAAAATTTCATCCTTAAAATTTTCTCCGATAATATAGATTCTCATGTATGAGATTAAGGTTAGATGCCACTAGAAAGGACATGACTCCACTGGAGGTAGCCTTAGTCACGACCATAAGGGATACGAACTTGTGGATACTATCTAGGATTAAATTTCTTTTTGATGGAGTAAGACCCATAATTGCTTTTGATTAGCTAAGATGTCATCTTCTCTAGATGTAAGGAAACAAGTCAATGACCCAAGGCCTAGAGGCATTTGATAGGTCAACAACTAAGATCTAAACACATTTGGCAGGGTAAAAGTATCCCCCACTTAGGTGCCCCTAATGATTTATTTCAGTTGGAGCAGTTTTCATTCAATAATTATAGATATTAGTCATGACACATTGACATATAGTAGGCAGTGATGACAATCTTCATTGCTAGTTGGCAACTATTTTTTTTATTTTTCCTGAAAATAACAAAACCTATCATAATTCAATTGTTAATTAACAATACAAAAAACCATTATACCTATCATAATTCAATTGTTAATTAACAATACAAACAACCATTATTACTGTGCTTGATGAACAAGTTACCTTATCAATATCACCAAAGAGAAAAGATATCACCTAAAATTCCTTACATTAATCATCCCTAAAGGTAAAAACTTTCACTCCTATTAAAAGCTTCTAGGTTTTGGACTATTGAACTCTTTATGACTTCTTAACTAATGAAAATAATTTTACTTAAAAGACAATTTCATATTTCATATTAATTTATATATTAAAAGATTAACCATTAAAAAGTTAGGATAGGTTTTGCCTCTTTTACAATTAAAATGACAAAAAAAAAGGGGCATGGTGTGAATTGGATTAGGACAAAAGATTATTTTTATGCTTACAAGTCAGAAAATGAAAAAAGTCAAAACGCAAATTATTATCCGGGGATCGTTTAAACCCCTCGTAAACCCTCGGACAGCTGCGGTGGCTGCGGCCTCTTTGTACAGAAAAAGAAGTCAATGGATCAAATGACAGATTGACCTTACGAGCATAAGGAACGCAGCAGGTACTCTAGTCATATCTTCAATGAAAACACAATAAATGTAGGTAGTAGAAGCCTGAATAAAAAATGTTCGCATCTTTACTCGGTTTAATGATCAGATACATATACAGATGCATCTGCTTGCCAAAAGGCACAGGGTTCGAACTATCGCTACTACTATTATTTTCAAACAGTTAGCAAAAGCGCAAGAACATGTAGACAGTAATGGTTCTTTTAATGACTTCACCGCGGATTTCAAGTATGGTTTTCAGGGGGATTTAATGGCGAATGCAGAGCAACACTGTATACAGTTAGACTGCAATGCCAGTGCCTTTGCTTCTATTATGAAGCGATGCGCTAAGATGGAGGCTGTCGCTGAAAGTAAAATTGTTCATACCCACATCATCAAAGCTGGATTGGAGCAGGACAATTTCATCGGCAACAATCTTGTTACAATGTATACTAAATGTGGTAGTTTGATGGATGCGCGTCAAGTGTTTGACAAAATGTCTCAACGAAATGTGATATCGTGGACCGCTTTAATGACAGGATATGCCCAAAGAGGGTATAGTACTGAGGTTCTGGAGCTTTTCTCTCGAATGGAACGCGAAGGTGTGATGCCAGATAACTTTACTTTTGCGACAGTTGTCAAGGCGTGTGCAAGCCTAGCTGCTCTGGATCGCGGAAAACAGGTACATGGTCATTGCCTTGGAGCTGGATTTGAGTTGGATGATGTTGCTAGGAGTGCCCTCGTTGATATGTATGCTAAATGTGATTGTATAGAAGATGCACGCAAAGTGTTTGATAAAATTACCCAGAGGAATGCCATTTCATGGACTGCGATGATTGCAGGTTATGCCCGCATTGGTCGGCATGATGATGCATGGATGCTGTTTCGCCAAATGCCAAAGCCGGACACTGTGACATGGACTGCAATGATTGTGGGGTATGTGCAGATGGGCAATGATGCCGATGCTTTGAGTTTGTTTTACCAGATGCTGAGGGAAGGTGTAAAATTGGATCACTTTGCTTTGTCTAGCGCTCTTGGAGCCTGTGCAGGGTTAGCAGCATTGGAAAATGGCAGGCAGGTTCATGCCAGTGCTGTTGAAGCTGGTTTCGAATCAAGCCTCTTTGTGGGAAACGCTCTTGTTGACATGTATTCTAAATGTGGTATCATAGAGGACGCACTTGAGGTGTTCGATAAAATGCGCATTCGGGATGTTGTTTCGTGGACTGCAATGATTGTAGGATGTGCGCAGCATGGTCGAGGCAAAGTCACCCTCCAATATTTCGAACAAATGTTAAATGCAGGTTTGAAACCAAACAATATCACGTTTGTAGGGTTGCTTTATGCTTGCAGCCATGCAGGCTTAGTGGATGAAGGTCGTCACTACTTCAATTCCATGAGCTTAGAATATGGCATTATTCCAACAATAGAGCACTATACCTGCATGCTGGACCTCCTTGGTCGTGCTGGATTTCTGGACGAGGCAGAGGAGTTCATCAACAACATGCCAGTCAAACCCGATGCGACTATGTGGGGAGCAATGCTTGGTGCCTGCAGAGTTCATGGAAATATTGATATGGCCCAAAGAACAGCAGAACGCCTTGTGGAGTTGAAACTGGACGATTCATCAACATTTGTGTTACTATCAAATACCTATGCCGCTGCTGGTAGATGGGACGATGTGGCGAAGGTGAGAAAATTAATGATAGGTAGAGAGCTGAGAAAACAGCCTGGCTGCAGCTGGATTGAGGTCAAAGCCAAGACACATGTTTTTCATGCCGGAGAAATTTCACACCCACAAAAAGAGGAGATCTATGTAATGCTAGAACGGTTAGCTGCAGAGATGAAAGCCGTGGGATATGTGCCCGATACTAATTTTGTGCTGCATGATATCGAAGAGCATAAAAAGGAACACCATCTTAGCTACCACAGTGAGAAGGTTGCTGTGGCATTTGGGCTCATCAGCACATTCCCAGGGACAACTATCCGAGTTGTAAAGAATCTTCGTGTCTGTGGTGATTGCCATACTGCTCTCAAGTTCATCTGTAAGATTGTTGGGAGAGAAATAGTTGTGAGGGATGCGAACCGTTTCCATCATTTCAAAGATGGTCAATGCTCTTGTCAGGATTATTGGTAATTCTAATTGTAGCAGGGACGAACACTTTCAGTATATCTGCTTGAAATTATTTGACAACAGAGAGTTTAGTGTACTGACTGCAATATTGCCTCTCAATGTTATGAAGAAGATACAACCTTGCTCCAAGCCTTTTTATCTATGCGGCAACTCTCTCATACTTACAGCTTCAATGGCTTTGCATCTTGATTGGCTGATTGGATTAGAGAGTTTCAATGGATTATGTCTCAGCGTAGTTAAATACTGCCTTTCCATTGGCTTATCAAGACATTTGACTCTTCATCATTTCCATCAATTTTTAGGTTTCAGATGCACATACAGACAGGAAATGTTTGAAGAATAATTAGTAATCAAATACAGATTGTGGTTAATGGATCTTGAATTTTAACGACCGACCGACCGATAATGCTACGGTATAGACAATTTCAGTCAGAGGTTGATATCAATATGTAACGAGAACTGAAATGATTCAGAATTGATATGAGTAGAATTCCTAAGAATGCTTTAATGCGGCAGAGAAGCTTGATGATGATCATATAAAATATCTTGACACCAACGATTCTGCATAACAGTGCAACATCGAGTAGAGGGGCATTGCTAAGTGGCAAGGCATTTGACTCTGACTGGCATCAATACGTAACAAGAATTAAAATGATTGAGAAGTTACATTAACAGCATTTTTAAGAATCTTAAAGAATCCTATAACGCCAAGAGAATTTTGATGGTAATCATGGAAAATATCTTTGCCTGACTTATTTTGTACTAGCCGCAACAATGTGATATTAACTAGAAGGACATTATTCTTAATGTTATCCCATGAATCTCTAGACAATCTTTGCCTTACCTATTTTGTACTAGCCGCAACAATGTGATATTAACTAGGAGGACATTATTCTGAATGTTATCCCATGAATCTCTAAACAATCACAAATTTTATATGGCCTTTTGAACGTGTTGGCACTGTTAAATTCATGAGGTGATTACATCTATGCACCATATATTGATATTTATTGGATGAATATATTATTAAAATGGATAATCCTTTTCTTTCAATCTTCATTTGTTGTGTCTTATTTGCATGTTTTTCCCTTTTTTTGTAAGTTAGACCATATCTCAAATTATATTATAACAAAAAATACATCAACTCTTCTGTGTTCATTGGTTTGCTATTAGGGAAACCAGACCAGTGACCCAGGAACAAAGAGTTTTGGCAGTTATAAACTGTATATATGAAATCATAAATTGAGTAGATAACAAAATTTGGAAATGCTTGAAAAATTATAAAGAAACTGATATCCCTTCTTTCCTATGGTAGCAGAGAGGCTGCTAAAACTAAACAAAATAAAACATAATAAAACCAACATTTATTTGGAGCATGAATCAACTTGAATGGGTTCAAGAGGATCTATGTCTTTAGAGGTGTCCATGAACTCCAAATGTCCCAACAGTTTTGTTAAGACATTGACTTTTTCATATAGTCATTTCAAGTGTAGGAGAACTTCATATAGGCATAACAAAATTTCTTGTTGAGCTTTTAATTGCTTAACTAGTGCTTCCCCATAATGGTCTTTAACTACCAATAAATGTTGATTGTTTGCATGTATTTAGTCTTATGGGTTCTAGTGCTTCATGTGTTTGGAATCCAATTATTAAACTCATTGGCTACCTTTGCATTTTTAACAAATCTTCTGTCAAACTGTGCTTCCCTTTCTACTTCATGGATTTCTCCTTTGGTCCTCAAAGGGGTGAGTTGAAAATACATAGTAGTAGAGCACTTTGCTCGTTGTCGAGCTTTGGATGTTGATGGGAGCCTAAAAGATCTTATTCTCCTTCAGTTGTTGAAGCTCGAGGCTTGAGGCATGATGGAGGATGTGACCCACAAAGGGACATACAAGGAGAGGAGGTAAAATAAGTCTATGAAGGGATCGACTCTTGTCACAATGGGGAGCTGCCAAATGAGCAAGGAGAATCTTAAGTGGTTTTTGAGAAGAGAATTCAAATAGAGAAGATATAGAATTGAGACCACACCAAGAATGGCTGAAAATAGAACCCACACAAAGGGCTCCCGGTAAAAGAAATGAGTCCCACAACCCTTAAGAAACAAGTTGCTATATAGAGCTTCTAGATTGAGAAGATGAGGCCTCAAAATTCCAAATAAATTTTGGACAAACCAATGAGTGCCTAGCAAACTAACATAAACTTGTATACATAAATTGTTATGAATCTTACGTCTTAGAAATGATAAGAAACCCATAATTACAATCTACTTCGAAGGAGAAATTGATCTGGATTTTTGAAGGGAATGAAATGAAACACTGATTTATAACCAAAACACATAGACGCAGTGAAACTCGACTTCAATTAATAAATGGAAAATGGTGAAACTGTATACAAGCAGAATGAAAGCAAACTAGCTTGAATGGTGGTAGCTTATATATGAGAAGAGATGTGGCAACTACATGCCTTCCTTAATTGTGTTACAATGAGTCTTAGAGGCCTTTTTATTATGAAAAAGCAATGAGAAACCTTAAATATAAAAAAACCTAACCCTAGGAGATGAAGCGCCAAAGACTTATGGGCTCCGATGAGGTAAGATGGAACATTGACTTCACGAGGTCATAACTTTTGCTTACAATCTCCATTTAACGCACACGTTAGCTTGTTGGAAAGGTCTATCCAAAGACATTTTTTGATTGCCCGTTTCCCCAAAAAATGTTGTCTAAGGCCTCAAAATGGCTCCAACAATTTAGGAACTAAAAACTACAAAAAAAAAAGAAAATTGCCAAGATATGAAAATTTTGTTGTGATCTAGTGGAATAGGTGGGTGGCCATTAATATTCACTTGGATCATTCCTCTCCCATTAGAAAACAATTGTCTCCATTGCGTTGAGTGCCTCTATGAGATGGGGATACTTCTATTGAACTTGGCCCCTAGTGAGCCACCTGACTTAGTGCAGGCACTAACTTACTTTGATAACTTGATACAACTAGATCCTTTGTTGACGAGTGCTCTTAATTTGTGTCCATAATCTGATCAGTGGTGCCCTGTTCAATACAATTTGGGTTGAGCTTTGTTATTGTCAACTGCTCTATGATGTTCATTGTTATCACAATTTAGTTTCAAGGTAATGGCTTGGGTCAGCTGTTTGAATTTTTTTCACAAAAATTCAGGTGTGTTGACAGATAGTTTGTTAGCACTGGTTCAATGTGTTTAAAATGCAATCACCATTAGATTAAATGGCAGTGAGTGTTCATTTGCCTAAAAAGTAGGCATTGCAGAAAAAATGTGTTTTTGGTCTTCTTTGTGCCTATATATGCTCTCGGTTGCTGATGCAGGGTTCTTAGTTATTTTGATAAAAAAAAAAATATTGGGCTCAATGAGCTCCAACCTTCAAATTTATTTCAACAACTAAGTCAACCAAATATTCAAGCCAACACGAACCAATAATATAGACCTTTTGCTAGACGAAGCATACAAACTTAAATATTCTTTTTGTAACATTGCTGACGGTTAATCTGTCAACGTTCCTTTTGAAAATATTTTGATAGAGCACTGATAATTAATATGTCAGCGATTGGAGCAAATACATTTTTTGAGGTGATGATAAGGGGTTCTAGTCATGATAAAGCTCATGCAAGATGGATTCACGCACCATGCTCTAGTTTTGATGAATCAAACCCAAGGTCCATGGTGAACTTACTATTTTGAACATGATGACAAAACTCTCTTCTTTTACTTTGTTTTTCCTGTAAAAGATAGTAACTTTGGGTGTGGTTTTGAACAACTGGAGACAAATTTTTGAAAACCAAAAGAGGTTTTTGTTGGGAACAAACCCATTAACAAAAACCTCTCTCTGTTCTTACATAGGTGTCACTATTTGAGAAATACGAAGGTATATTTGGAGTTTATTTTTCAGAAATTCACCATAATTAATTTTTTGTATATTTAGAAAAACTCCTGATCAACTTTCAATTGGAGAGCCACCTCATAAGTTTGACTTGGGGATCATATATTATCTCCTCGTTTTTTGATTTAGTAAGCTAAAGATAGATGAAGAGGTTTGAGATCCATTATTTTTTGGATCTTGAACAATTTGTAAATATTCTATAAAGTAGATCATGAAAGAGGACCAAGGTTGCATATGTTTTGGAAAAACTTTGTGTATTGCAGTAGACTTTGAGATTAATATATTTTGCTATAAGCAGTCTTATATGTGCAGTTTCAGAGATTCATGTGTGAATGATTTTCTACCTGTTTGCTACTGTGTTTACCTTCTCATTAGTGACACCTTTGAACATTAGTCTTTGATATTTAAATAAAGCTATATGAATTTGAATTTGTGTTGAATGCTCAAGTTCATGTTATTTGAAATACTTATGTGTTTTTCGGTCTAAATATCATTTGCATAAATCACTTTTAGTGTTGTGTTTGATGTTTATTTTCTAAAGCCTTCAACCATATCTTGATGTAACTTGTCAAAGAAATCATAAGCTATCTTGCCCTTGTTTATAGATTTTCATGTAATTGTGATTAGCAAGTATTTATTTTTGTTAGAGACTCCATGCACAATTTTCCCTTTCTTTTCTTTCCAAACCAAATTCATTTGTTACAAGTAAATCTGGCATTGAGCGTACTAGTGACCTACTAGTACAATGACCTTAAGTAGTAGAGTTAAGGAGAAACCACTCTCCAGATTGAAGGGTCAGCTTTCAATCCCAAAGTGTTTTGAAGGTTACCTCAGTGAGTTTCCTTCCACAACCAAGGAAAACATCTGAGTGATAACATCTTGGCATCGTCTCTAAGAAGTGAAGGTCAAATTTCCCTGGAAGAATGAGATAGATCTAGATATGATTGTTGATGGTGAACGATAGTCAAACATTAACATGTTATGCATTATTCACTTGGTGACTCTATTGTAAAATACTACAGATTTCAAAAGTGTTCATGGCGACTCTACTATCAAAAGGATTCATAGTTCAAAGAATTCATCAATGACTCCCCTAGATTTGATGAAGAATTTAGATGTTGCTACTATCATCTCAAGGCATGCATGTTTGGTTTTTTCAAAGATTTTAGATTTCCCTATTCCTTTACCCAGGGATAAATATTTTTTAAGGATTGGTCCAAAGTTTAATGGAGATGATTTAAGTTTAGCTTTGTAACATATCTCAAGTTTCCATGACTTTACTGAAGTCTTTTCACATTCCACAATTGACACTACTTCCACTTACATATTTATTTCAAATACAATAATACAAAAGTCCATATGAGAAAAAAATGGGTAGAGCCTAATAAGACAAGCCTAATAGGACAAATTAGACACATCAAGCTTGAGTTTGAAGAAAATCTAGCTTGTCATCTTCAATTTGTAATATTTAGTTACATAGTGATGCTAAGCTTTGTACTGTGCGATGGTCTCCTCAAACTTTGCAAGAAGATTAGGCTGAAAGCAGACTCTAGCTTCCATTGCATCGGGTAGATAGTTTCGGAACTAGTTTGTGTCTCCTTTAATAAGAACAATAGAATATTGATCTTAGCAGAGCCACCAATATACTTATGCATGGTGTGTCTATTAATCTCCAAGTCCTCTGTGGTAGAAATTTGCATCTGTTGGTCCAATGTTATGAATAAATATATAGGAAATAATGTAAAATAATGTAAATGATAATAACCATAAATAATTAATAATTAGTAGTTAATTAGTAATTAGGATAGAGTCATGTCTAAATGATACATGACTCTCCATGAAGAGACGCTTAATATATAAGCAAGCGTGTCGTTCTCATTGTAGACCATTCTCATTCTTATTCATATATTTAATATAATATTTATATTTTCAATGGATAATGTCGTATTCCAAGTCTTTTGGAGTAATTAATCTGTAGAAGGAACTTTGTTCGCTTCATTGGTATTAGAGTAGTCAATCCTTTGGCTGCTTCACTATTGCACAGAGCTTTCAGGTCTTTGGCCACTTGTTATAAATAAATAAAAAAATGACTATGCACCTGCATCTAGGCCTCGCTATCTCACCCCGCTGTCAACACACGTCTGTCCAGGCTGCATTGTCTCACTCCACTGTCAACACACCCCTATCCAAGCCACGTTGTTTCACTGCCTACCGACCCAGTTCAATGGTTTTGTACCCCGACTCCCTACTGCTATCTTGCTGGTTCGAACAACCTTCGCTGCCCCTGCTTGCTCTACCATACACCTGCTCCTCCCAATTTACATCCGTTGACCGGTTCCGTTGGATTTGACCACCATTTGTTAGCACTATTGTCATCTTCTCCATAGGCCTCTGAGTGTTTGCAACGCCACCTGAGCCATTGTTGTTGTTGTGCTTCGTTGTACATCCAACAAACCTCGCTAACATTACTTCGATCACCACCACACTTTCCAACATCCTCCTAACTTCTCCCACGAAAAATCTCCGCTGATATTGTCCATAACCTCATGCGGCAACGAATTAGCAAAGAACCATTTCCATTTTTCGTTGCCCAACAATTACATGCCGACCATCTGAAGTCGCTGCATAGCTGACACCCCATCCACACTCATTGCTTGAATGTTGTTAACGCAGGGTAAAGATTCGATCAAAAGAGGACATTGTGATATAGAGGCACCATTCGAATCAACGCATCCGTACATACTTGCCACCACTTCACCGTATCTCCAATTCCAGGGTTTCTTGTTATGCTCTTAACCTGCAAATGATACCCAAATACAGAATATGCGAAGAAAAGATACCAAGAACACAGAATAGCAATGATTTTATTATTCAAAGAGTAATGTTCACTTGCCTCTTCGAGGGGGCAACCTCCAATAGAGTAGAGCTCGATTACAAAATAAGACATGATGCTCCTCACAGGGAGTCTCTATCCTTTATATATGACTCATACATGCAATACCATGGGCCAATATCGTGGTATTAATAATACCATCTATCTAATACTATGGCCCATTTGCAACTAACTGTGGTTCCGTTATTAATTGCAGAAAAACCACTTACAATTATTAATATGGGCTTTATTGACTCTTGACTATGACGTGATCCCATTACATAAATAAGGGGGTTAGGGTGGGACCCTAACATGCCCTCCCCCTTAAGACTAGCCTTGTCCTCAAGGGCGAAGTTGCGAAAACTGCTGAAGAATAGTGGTTGGTTCCCAAGTTGCATCTTCCGGAGAGGTGTCTTTCCATTTGACGAGGACTTCCTTAATCATGTGGCCACGCAGTTGCTTGACTCGTGTGTCTAGGACCTGTTCTTGTTGAAGCCAGATGGACCCTTCTTCGTCCAATTCAGGTAGACTGGTCTGAATTCTGCAATTGTTCCCAATCACTTTCTTGAGGCATGAGACATG
>APFE030459172.1:0-11042 GCA_000404065.3 Pinus taeda | reverse complement strand
TATCTATATATATATATATAAAAGATTAGTCTAAGAAAGAGACATTTTTGCCCAGAAAAGAATGGAAAATCTTGAACAATTTTGACAAAATCCGATAGAATTTTTTGGAAATTAGGATTGCAACTATTAAGTTTCGAAAGTTTGGGGAATCCAGGGTCCTTATGAAGTTGAATCTATTTGGACCATCAAAAAATGATTCAAAGACTCAACGGTTGGATTTGTTAAGAAAAAAAAACATTGGATTCAATAAGAAATTAGTAGTCATCTTGCCAAAATCATCACCTGGTTAGATAATGCCCATTTTTTTATGCCAATAGACATGTCTATTTGGAAATAAGAATTCCATAATTTTAATTTAATTATTAATTGTTATTTATTTAGTGTATTGTAGAGTTTTTATCGACACATAATATTTTTAGTAGTATACACAAATCAAAGGTTGAGCTTGATCTTGAAAGAAGTTATGCCATTTTCATTAAATTGAATAATTAGAAAAAATGCCATATGAGAAGTGTCATATGAAGTAAGTGATGGTTTTTTGGGCATGTGGTATTTAGAAGTCATGTCATTGGCATGTGGTATTTTAACAAGGGCTATCTATAAATTAAGGATCTCCATAAATCTCTAAACTTAAGAATTTTGATCCATGTTTTCTTTTATATATGTGTGTGCGCTTTTTAGAATTTAATTAGTTTTTTGTGTGCCTTTTTTAGTAATTTTATCAATTGAAATGTATCATGAAATAAGTGTATTTACATTTATTATTGACCCATGTTTAACCATATTTATAGCTATTTAATTTATATGATATTCTTAGTAAACAATATATTCATCTTAATACACTCTCTTAATAACATACATAAATAATATATTCATTTTGATGGGCTTTCTCCTACTATGATGATGATGATGGAGGTGGTGGTTAATGTCTATGAGACCAAACTTTGGTCTATTGGACCTAAAGAAATGAATTATTTAGCTTGATTTAAGATTTTATTCCTATACTCAAAAAGTTTAGAGAGAAGCCTCCGAGCTCACTGCAAATCCACACACATATTTCATTAAATTTTAAATTAAAAGATGATCTAGAATGTCAAAATAACAAAAAATGAAAAAATAAATAATTATCATTACTATAGTATACTATACATACATATAATTGAATTTATATATGGGGATAAAAAATTATAATTATATATAATTTAAAAAATATTTTGATTTTATATATCAAATTAATTTTATGAATTATTAAATACTATATAATTTTTTAATAGGTTTAATTACATTAAAAAAATTATAGAATTATTTAGTATATTGATTATAAAAAATATATTAAATATTATATAATCTTTTAAGTTGTCTTTAATACTAATTTTAAGACTTTTTTTGGTTGAATTTGGTAGAAAAATTTGAGGTAAAATGTTGATGTGTTATATTAACTGGTTTTTTTTACCGTATATATGGATTTATCACTCTGAAAACCCCTAAGGTACTTATATTATACAGGGGTTGCCCATTAAGCTTAGGATTTCAATAAATTTGTACAAAATTTTAGAAAAATTAAACTAGAAAAATCCACTAAAAAAACTTCAAAAAAATCTCAAAAAACAATTCTAATTTCTTAATATATTTAATTATAATAAAAAGAATCTAAAATATTTAATATTTTGAATATAAAAAAAAAAATCTTCAAAGGTGTAGAATTCATATTAATACGAATGTCCATAGAGTGAATAATTTTTGTATAAATAATAAAAAAAATATCTAAAATGATATAGTTATTATTTATTAATCATTATACTATTAATTAACAAAATTATAATTTAGATTTTATTAATTTATTATATACCGCCTTTAAAAATTGGAAAGTAAGAACTCCTAGAAATCTCCACTTTATATTCGAAGAAATATAATATACCATGTGATGATAGCATACATGAATGAATTGACCAACTCTTTAAAACGAAAAATATAATATGAATCTATATATACCCATCGTTCTTACTTTGAAATATTTTTTAAACTGCCACAAAAATAAATGCAACTCTCCGTTTCAATATCTTTTTATTCTTCTGAGTTAAGAATAGAAAAAGAACTCTATGTCCTTACTTTGAAATATTTCTTAAATTGTGAGGAAAAAAAAGGGCACAATTCTGCCTTTTAATTTCTTTTTATTCTTTTTAGTTAAGAATAGAAAAACGGGATTATATGTTCATGCAATTGTAGACGTTTTATTTTCCTCAGATCCAACTAGCTAAAAAGAAGAACAAAAGAGTTGGTTTTAATTTAACAGAAGATAGAAAAAACAAGACTATAGTTAACTCAAACTTTGGGGCCCCTATTTTCCTCCAAGCTAAAAGTGCTCTTTTCTATAAATTTTGTTGAGCACGAGCCACTAACAGTTGACTCAAACTTTAGGTGCCTTATTTTCGTCGAACCTGGAAGTGCTCTTCTCTATAAATTTTTGTTTGGCAAAGGTCAATAACTCTCAAGCTGCGAATAGTTGCCAAGTCTATTCACATTTACGAGTTCTGTTCCACTGGATATCAATCTGCCTTGATGGTTGGATTGCTCTTCTTAGATAAAAAAAACATCAAATTTATGAGCAGAAGATGGATTTCAATTGTGATATTCCAGAGGAGTTTGTTGATATTTTAGTCCAGGATTTCGCTTATGATCCAATTAGGCTTCCAGTTTCAGATGACCCTTCTCAGGTTCTTTATAACCGCAGAACGCTAGAAGCGATCTGGGAAAGCAAATGGGTTGCCATGAACCCATACACGCGGGAACCCTTCCATATTGGTGATGTCATCCCACAGACGGAGGTGAGGCAACGGATGTGCCAATACATTCTCAACAAGAGCAACCAAGGCATATTTCTAGGGCTTCATGTCATTCCTGACTACACTCAAGTTTTGAATGAGACAGGTATGAAAGATCTGTTGAAAGAAACGGTTGTAGCTGCGATTCAATGTTCAAAGAAGGCGAAGAAGAGACGAAATCCTAGTAAAAGAAAAAGAAACACAGATGCTGGTGAATTGGAGCTTTGGAACGCACTGTGGAGAAAACTGAATCTGGTACGTCTTTATTGCCAATACAGGGTAGAAAACAGAGAACTTTTTTGTTCAATCAATGGATATGAATACTTGTTCAAGGTAATGAGTACACCGCTACTAAATTCATGCTATTCACCAAGGTGTGACATATACACATGTGATGACGCCAAGGAGGCTTGCAAAGAAATGGTGAGGATCGTTGATGTCGTGGGAGGTCTGAAAAGGATTGATTTGGAGATGGCACGTCGAACGTCTGTAAAGGCGTTTATAGGCATTCTAGATGATCTTGTACTAGACTATAGCGAATATTTCAAAACTCAGAGTATGGTCTTAAGAATGTGCAGTTTAGTATTAGAGCACTGGGTCCTCTGTTTTGATTTGAAGAAGGATTTCATGTTTGATGTGGCTGGACCCGTTGTCTGTGTGTTAGTTGAACAGGAGAGTGCGAGTGATATAGTGAATGAAGATGTGTATAATGGACTGGCAATCCTCAAAGCTGCTGCCATTGTTGAATATGTAATTTCAACGCACCCGTACCAAACCCCGAAACCACAGTAGCAAAACCACAAACCGCCGCTGAATTTCTCGGAACCGTTTTTGCGTGGAGTGGTTTCCGTACCCGCCGCTGAATTTCTCTGAACCGTTTTTGCGTGGAGTGGTTTCCGTACATAGGCACTCCAAGAAAGTTCAAGTGTTGACGCGTGGCTGTGGCGTGACATCACCCTCTGACAATTTCTCGGAAGGTAAATGTTGGTTAAAAGTGCTCATCCAATGTCTCCTCCTTCGTCCGATTTGTTCCATCAATCTCCGCCTTCGATTGCTCCAACATGCATACGACCCTGCATCAAGTAAACATTGCGTGGAGTAAGACAAAATTTTTGGTTGACCGCCCACGTAAAGACATTAATGTGATTTAATGTAGTTCGTAGAATGTTGGTAGGAGTTTTAATTTTTCCATAGTTACGGAAGTATGGGTAATTTAAAATAGGCATGTGCATAGGTAATTGTTTTTAAATTTAATGTTTTTTTAGAGGAGTATGTTCATATACGCAATGTAATTTTTGGTTGACCTCCCACGTAAAGAGATTAATGTGATTTAATGTAGTTCGTAGAATGTTGGTAGGAGTTTTAATTTTTCCATAGTTACGGAAGTATGGGTAATTTAAAATAGGCATGTGCATAGGTAATTGTTTTTAAATTTAATGTTTTTTTACGGGAGTATGGTCATATACGCAATGTAATTTTTTTTGGTTTTCTAGTTGCATACACATAGTATGTGTCATGTTTTTGTTGTGTTGACCATTCTGCAATGAAGCAGTAGAACGCACAGTAGTGCAGGAGGGAAGGAGAAGATGAAATGAAATTGAACAGAGCATGTAATGGCATGTGTGCTGGAAGTTTTTTTTGTAATATGCAAAGTGCATAATGTGATTTTTACATTTTACAATAGTAAATGTAAAAGCCATTTTTACAGCAGTAAATGTGAATGTAGAGTTTACACAACAGTGTAAAAATCAATTGAAAAATGAGACAGAGTAATTTCTTTTGAAATGTTTTGGTGAATCCCTCTGAGTGAGAGGATGAATATGTATCAGTGATTTTTATTTTAATGAATAGAAAATCTTTTATGGTGGTGCAATACTCTGTTCTGAGTTAATTTTTTTTTTAAATCTTCCCTGTGCAAAAGGATCCTGGAGTAAAGGAAAGAGAGCATTGCCTCTGTGTGCTTGAATTGTTTATTTTTGGGATTTTACTAGGAAAATCCCCAACAGTGGTATCAGAGTAGGCTTAGGCTCTTTGAAGGTGACAAAGAAGCTGAAGGGAGGAGCCTTTTGTTGCAGTAATAGATCTTCTCCAGCAGAGTGAAGGATCAATCAAGAAATTGAAGTATAACTAAGGATGCAAGGAATGGCCAGCACAAGCACTGGTATGGGTATGTTTAACACCCAGCTCCCACAGTTTAATGGGAAAAACTATGACTATTGGGCAATAACCATGAAAGCCATGTTTTCCTCTCAAGACTTATGGGAATTAGTTCAAGATGGGTTTGAAGAACCAACAAATGAAAATGAGTTTAATATATTAACTCCAGCAGAGAAGGATCTACTGAAGAGCAATAGGAAGAAGGACTCAAAAGCCCTTGTATTTTTGTATCAAGCAGTGGACCAGAGTGTGTTTCCAAGGATAGAAGCAGCTAAAACATCCAAAGAAGCATGGAAAACCCTCAAGACAACCTATCAAGGCATGGAGAAAGTGAAGACAGCAAAACTACAGTTACTGAGGAGAGATTTTGAGAATCTGAACATGAAGGAGTCAGACAACATTGACTCATTCTTCACACATGTAATTGGTCTGATCACACAGATGAGGACTCATGGAGAAACTATTGAAGAAAGGAGGATTGTGGGGAAAATATTGAGGGTCTTGCCCTCAAAGTTTGATGCTATTGTTACCACCATTGAAGAGACAAAGGATCTCTCAAACTTTTCAGTGGATGAGCTACATGCATCAGTGATAACACATGAGTAGAGATTGAGTAGGAATGAAAACTCATCTCTAGAACAAGCCTTTAAGACCCAGATGTCCTTTGGAAGAGGAAGAGGTCAAGGGAGAGGAAACAAGAGAGGAAGAGGCAGAAGCCAGAACAGAGGTGGAAGGAACAGTGCAGCAAATGCTCAAGGAAGAGGCAACAACTCAAATCAAAACCAAGGCCAGGACAACAACCAACAAAGAGGACAACATCATGCTCAAGGACAAAGGTATGAAAAATCCAATGTCCAATGCTATTATTGTAAAAAAATATGGGCAGTATGCCAGTGAATGTAGGAAGAGGCAGCATGATATGAGTGATAGACAAAATTCAAATGTTACTAGAGAAAACATCAACCAAAATAATGTGTTGTTAGCTTGTAACATGGCTGAAACAAACAGTGAAGACATATGGTTTTTAGACTCAAGTTGCAGCGACCATATGACAGGGAAAATAGCTCTCTTTTTTGCCCTAGATAAAAATATGAAATCAGAAGTCACCCTAGGAACTGATAGCAAAGTTTCTGTTATGGGAAAAGGGGAGGTAAAAATATTTACAAAGCAAGGAGAAAGGAAAATCATAGCAGATGTCTATTATGTCCTAGGAATGAGGTGTAACCTCTTGAGTATTGGACAACTTGTTCAAAACGGTTACAATGTTTACTTTGTGAATGATGTGTGTACCATCATGGATATAGCACTCAGCAAACGATGCATTGCTGAAGTGAGGATGACAAGGAAGAGGATGTTCCCTCTCAGGATCAAGGCAAATTTGAAAAACAAAAATCAAATTGCAGCAGTTACCCAAGAGGCCTTCCAAAGCGTGCCAAAGGATGAAAATTGATTGTGGCACTTGAGATTTAGAAATCTCAATTTTGGAGGTCTAAACTTGTTAAGCAGAAAAGGAATGGTGAAAGGATTACCATTGATAGAGAAACCGGACAGCCTATGTGAATGTTGCATTTTGGGAAAACAACATAGAGAAAGCTTTCCATCAGGGAAAAGCATAAGGCCAAAGGCACCCTTAGAGATCATCCACTCAGATTTATGTGGACCGATGCAAGTTGCATCATTAGCAGGCAGCCAATATTTCCTAACATTTATTGATGACTTTACAAGAAAAACTTGGGTATATTTTCTTAAAAACAAAAGTGAAGTGTTTGAGAAATTTCAAAATTTCAAGGCACTTGTGGAAAACCAAAGCGGGATGCACATTAAAGTTCTAAGAACTGATAGAGGAGGTGAGTATATCTCCAAGGAATTCCTAAGATTTTGCAGAGAAAATGGAATTCACAAACAATTTACAGCAAGGTACACCCCACAACAAAATGGAGTTGCTGAAAGGAAGAACAAGACCATCATGGATATGGCGAGAAGCATGTTGAAGGCAAAGCATTTGTCAAGTGATTATTGGGCTGAAGCTGTAAATTGTGCAGCATATATTTTGAACAGGTGTCCTACAAAATCAGTGATGAATAGAGTTCCAGAAGAAGCATGGAGTGGGAGAAAGCAAGGAGTCACCCACATGAGAGTTTTTGGTTGTGTGGCCTATGCACACATTCCAGATCAGCTAAGGAGGAAGTTGGACAGCAAAGGGGAGAGATGTATCTTCATTGGATACAGTAAGGAATCCAAATCCTACAAGTTATATATCCCATCTACCAAGAAGTTTTTCATCAGCAGAGATGTTTAATTCATTGAAGAGGAGGCTTGGGATGGAAGCATAGAGAAAACAATGAATGTTAAAAACTGTTTGTCTCATGATGAAGATGATGAGGAGGTTGTTGAAATGCATCCCCAAATAGCAATGCCAACACAAGGACAGCAAGGGACACCATTGAGGATAAATGAGAGTGCTTCTCCAAGCACACCACAAGGAGGAAATTCAAGTGCGTCTTCAAGCACTTGCACACCAAATGAAAGAGGTAAGAAGTTTAGAAATCTAAGTGATATTTATGATGAAGGAATGAATTCCTTATTTGCCTTGTTTTGTCATGTTGATGATCCTATTCATTTCGAGGATGCAATTAAAGATAAGAAATGGATAGAAGCTATGGATGAGGAGATGAATGCCATAGAAAGAAACAAAACATGGGATTTGGTTGAGCTACCAAAAGGTAAAGAAGTCATTGGAGTGAAATGGGTTTACAAGACCAAGAGCAATGCTGAAGGCAAGATAGAAAGGCACAAGGCAAGGCTGGTTGTCAAAGGGTACAAGCAGCAGTATGGGAGAGATTATGAGGAGACTTTTGCACCGGTTGCAAGAATGGAAACCGTGAGAGCAGTGCTGTCCATAGCAGCACAAAAACAAATGGAAAGTCTACCAAATGGACGTGAAGTCAGCATTCCTAAATGGAGTGTTAAAGGAAGAGGTTTATGTTGAACAGCCTCTAGGCTATGAGAAGAAAGGTGAAGAGCACAAAGTGTGCAAATTGAAGAAAGCTCTTTATGGGCTGAAGCAAGCGCCAAGAGCATGGTACAGCAGAATAGATTCATATCTATTGGATAATGAATTCGACAAGTGTGAAGGAGAACCCACCGTCTACATCAAAGAAAAAGATGGTAAAATTTTAATTGTTGTCTTATATGTTGATGATGTTATTTTCACAGGTAATGATGATCAGCTCATTAAGAATTTTAAATCAGTCATGAAAGAGGAATTTGAAATGACTGACATGGGTTTCTTGAGATACTTCTTAGGCATAGAAGTAGATCAAAATGAAAAAGGAATTTTTATCTCACAGGCAAGATATGTAAATCAAGTATTGAGCAGATTTAACATGCAAGAATGCAAGGCAACGATCACTCCCACAGTAATGGGATTAAAACTCAGCAGAGAGGACAGCAGCAAGGATTTTGATCCTAGTTTGTACAAGAGTATTGTAGGCAGCCTTATGTATTTAACAGCAACTAGGCCTGATATTATGTATGCTGTTAGTTTAATTTCCAGATTCATGGAGAAGCCAAAGGAGGCACATTGGCAGGCAGCAAAAAGAATTTTGAGGTATGTCAAAGGTACCAAAATGTTTGGAATTTTATATAATGTCTCAGAACATTCAGATTTGGTTGGATACACTGATAGTGATTGGGATGGAAGTGTTGATGATCGGAAAAACACTTCCGGTTATGTTTTTCATATGGGTTCAGGAGCCATTTCATGGGATTTTAAGGAGCAGTCCATTGTAGCATTGTCTATAGCAGAGGCTGAATATGTGGTAGCTACAGCAGAAGCATGTCAAGCAGTTTGGATGAGAAGGATGTTGAGGAGCTTAAGCCAAGAGTAAGCAAAAGCGACAGTGATTTTTTGTGACAATAGCTCAGCTATTTCATTGTCAAAGAATTCAGTGTTTCATAAGAGAATGAAACACATTGATACAAGGTTTCACTACATAAGAGAATTAGTGAACAATGGAGAAATTGTCATAGAACATTGCAGGACTCAAGAACAGGTTGCAGACATCTTGAAAAAGCCACTGGATCAGAAAAGCTTTGAATTTTTGAGGAAGTGTCTGGGTATGATCGAATGCCCAGCAGTTGAAATTAAAGGGGAGTGTTGAATATGTAATTTCAACGCAGACGTACCAAACCCCGAAACCACAGCAGCAAAACCACAAACCATCGGTGAATTTCTCGGAACCGCTTTTGCGTGGAGTGGTTTCCGTACATAGGCGCTCCGAGAAAGTTCAAGTGTTGACGCGTGGCTGAGACGTGACATCACCCTCTGACAATTTCTCGAAAGGTAAATGTCGGTTAAAAGTGCTCATCCAATGTCTCTTCCTTCGTCCGATTTGCTCCATCAATCTCCATCAATCTCCACCGTCGATTACTCCAACATGCATACGCTCGTGCATCAAATAAACATTGCCTGGAGTAAGACAAAATTTTTGGTTGACCGCCCACATAAAGAGATTAATGTGATTTAATGTAGTTTGTAGAATGTTGATAGGAGTTTTAATTTTTCCATAGTTACGGAAGTATGGGTAATTTAAAATAGGCATGGGCATATGTAATTGTTTTTAAATTTTAATGTTTTTTTACGGGAGTATGGTCATATACCCAATGTAATTTTTTTTGGCTTTGTAGTTG
The DNA here is from genome assembly GCA_000404065.3 of Pinus taeda. Classification (NCBI taxonomy): domain Eukaryota; kingdom Viridiplantae; phylum Streptophyta; class Pinopsida; order Pinales; family Pinaceae; genus Pinus; species Pinus taeda. Next base: position 1,371 of record APFE030459172.1, on the reverse strand, counting down.
CATACGCATAGTATGTGTTATGTTTTTGTTTTGTGTTGACCATTCTGCAATGAAGCAGTAGAACGCAAAGCAGTGCAGGAGCTAAGGAGAAGATGAAATGAATTAGAACAGAGCATGTAATGGCATGTGTGCTGGAAGTTTTTTTTGTAATATGCAAAGTGCATAATGTGATTTTTACATTTTACAACAGTAAATGTAAAAGCCATTTTTACAGCAGTAAATGTGAATGTAGAGTTTACACAGCAGTTAAAAATCAATTGAAAAAGGAGACAGTAATTTCTTTTGAAATGTTTTGGTGAATACCTCTGAGTGAAAGAGGATGAATATGTATCAGTGATTTTTATTTTAATGAATATAAATTTTTTTATGGTGGTGCAATACTTTGTTCTGAGTTAAATTTTTTTTAAAAAGCTTCCCTGTGCAAAAAGATCCTGGAGTAAAAGAAACAAAGCATTGCCTCTCTGTGCTTGAATTGTTTGTTTTTGGGATTTTACCAAAAAAATCCCAACAGCCATCGACAATATCTATTAGGTAAGCCTGGGAGTTGTCCATATAATACTGACCATATGTATTTGCCGTCTCCAAGATCTACATGATGATGCTCAACCCATTTCTTGCCCTAACCACGATACAAGGGATAATGGGCAGTTGGAGAACAATAATATTCATCTCATTAGTAAGGCACTTGAGAACGGGCTCTTCGTGATTTTGCAGATCCCCCGTGCCGAGAGTGATACAGTATATCCAATTTGGCGAATGAGAAGACTTGCCAACGCAGGTAACAAGCTCTTCCAGTCAATTCATTTGGAATTTGGACAAAAAATCATAGCTACCCTCTCTTCATAGCACCTCAGATTTACGGAGATTAGAAAATATGAACTGGTTCAGCGAAGGCGGCATGTGGGTGAATATCGTCCGAAGTTCAAACAGTCGGTTCAAAACATTGTGTTTGGCCTATCTTCTCGGCATGTATTTATTATCAAATAAAGTTCTCAATATTCTGTGTTCATGGGACACTGTTATTTTCCTGGCCACTCACGTTGAAATATTACATGAATTGAGAGGTTATTTAGTTACATGAATTCAATCAATTAAACTAATTAGGTATATTGATGTTCCATCATGTCATTGGATGCGGAATGGGGAGGAATCCGTTACTGTTAAGACAAATTGATGTGTGTATATAGTTGTTGAATGAACTATCTTAATGGTCACTACTTTTTATTGGCTTAGGTATGAAGCCTAACTTTAAGAGTGTCAAGTGGAGTGAAGTGACTTGAACTTGTGAATTGAACCTATGACTAGTTAAGGTTATTTAATTAGATGAATTCAATTAATTCAACTAATTTTCTACTATTTTCCTTTTAATAT